>JADRCD010217703.1:0-40667 GCA_019843815.1 Montemys delectorum | reverse complement strand
CACAGAGACAATACCCAAATTAACAAAATCAGAAATGAAAAGGGAGACATAATAACATAAACTGAGGAAATCCAAAAAATCATGAGATCCTATTACTATACTCAACAAAACTGGAAAATCTGGATGAAATGGATGACTTCCTAGACAGAAACCAGGTTCCAAAGTTAAATCAGGATCAGATAAATGATCTAAACAATCCAATATTCCCTAAAGAAATAGAAACAGACATTAAGAGTTTCCCAAACAAACAAACAAAAAAATC
The DNA here is from genome assembly GCA_019843815.1 of Montemys delectorum. Lineage (NCBI taxonomy): Eukaryota > Metazoa > Chordata > Mammalia > Rodentia > Muridae > Montemys > Montemys delectorum. The sequence goes on along the minus strand of JADRCD010217703.1, from coordinate 40,405 downwards.
CCAGGACCAGATTGGTTTAGTGCAGAGTTCTATCAGACCTTCAAAGAGACCTAATACCAATACTCCTCAAACTATTCCACAAAATTGAAACAGAAGGCACACTACCCAATTCGTTCTATGAAGCCACAGTTGCTCTGTGTGTTCTCCTTTGGAGATGGAACGGTTTCTGTCTAATCAGGAACTTGTCACAATTTTCCTTGCATAGAGGACTTCATAAGAGATTTTTTTCTACTTCTATCATGTCTAATATTCAAAATAGATTTTAAAAATTGGTTGAGTGCATATTACTTTTAGCTTCAGGAGATATCATGTATATTTAAGTGGCATTTAATTATTATAAATTATTTTGATGACTTAAAGGTGTCAATACTGAGTTGTACATTTTAAAATAAATTTTATTACTTTAATAAAAAATGAGATCTAAAAGAAAGCAATATTGTGCTCAGATGACTAAAATACAGCCGCAGCCTAACTAGAGTAACAATTTAATATTATAGTAAAATGGTATTATTTTTTTAAAAAAGAAGGGCCCAAGCTGTGACTGTATGTTAAAGACTTTAAACCACAATACCAACAGCATGCATGATCTAGTACACAAAATGTGATAACCTGACCTGCTCTATGGAAGACAGTGTGGAGAAAACAAGACAAGCCACAAATGGGGAAAACACTTTTTTTGTCCTCTGTATTCATAAGAGGTCATATGTCCAGAATACACAGAGAACCCCTGGAACTAGTGAAAACATGGATCCATAGCTTTATTTAAGAAAATACTGAAGGGAGATCGCTCAGTGGTTAGGAGCGCTCGCTGCTCTTGCAAGGCCCCTGAGTTTAGTCCCCAGCACCTACATGAGGTGGACCACAGCTGCCTATAACTCAAACTCAAACTCCAGGGTCTGCAATGCCCTCTGGTATGTAACCCTCCCCCCCATATACACAATAATAAAAGCTTTTTAAAAAAGATATGAAGCTGTGGAACTGCTCATTAGGGAAAAGGCACTTGCCGTGGAAGCCTGGTGACCTGAGTTCGGTACGTAGCATATACATAAAAGTAGAAGGAGATATTGACTCCATAAAATTGTCCTTTCATCTCCACAAGCACGCGGTGGTATGCACTTCCCTCCCATCACAATAAATAAAACAAAAAAGTAAAACAATGTGGGTGGCCATGCATTTGAAAAGGTGCTCCATATTCTTAGTTTCTGACGGAATGTTAATGAGAAACTACTACATATGTATTAGAAAACCTACAATTCAAGAGACAGATCATATAAAAAGACTACCTCCCCTAACCTCTACAGTTAGGGCTGGGGCAAGGAGGTTGAATATCACTGTTGATACCACTAGGCGTCGCTGTTGCAGCATGGCTCGTAGACCTGGGCGCTACCCTTCCTGCACCTTGATGCATAATTTGAAGCCATCTTTGCATAGGGAATATGCGGGTTAAGCTCTTCATTGACACTGACAACGGAAGTTTCTGCTCCATTCCCTGGGAGATACACATGGACATGTGAGTAGTGTGACCGAGGAACTGAACTTTAATTTTTATTTAATTTTAATTAATTATACATATCAACAGTCCCATGTGACTCATGGCTGCTGTGTCTGACAGTGGCCCAGCTGTGGCTAAACTGTGTCCCACGATGTTGGGGTTTTCTCCTCTGTTCCTGTCACTCAAAAGGGCTCTCTGCTGGTGGTTTATCGAGCCTCTTTATGGTTTGTTTTTCTGTCTTGGGAAATATAAGTCAAGATTGCAGATTCCCCAGGGAAATATAAAAAGTCACTGGTGCTGACACTGGTCTTGACATTGAGAAGGCGCCTCAGGCTTTTCTGTCCTATATTGAGTATCAGAGGATCAACCATTCCTAGTCAGCTTTCTGTTCCTTTCCTAAGGGAAATTATCCCCTCCCCATCTGTGTAGCTACAGGCACAAACATACACACACAACACATACACACAACACACACACATACACAAACACACAACACACACACACAACACACACACCACACACACATAACACACACACCACACAACACACACATTTACACTCTGAGTGAAAAACTCCTACCATTTCTTTCTTGAAAGAAAAAAACCCACGCATTTGAATATGAAAGAAATACTACAGACAGCAAGGTGGCCTCCATGCACAAAGGTGTGAGACCCCAAAATCAGGAAGACCTGCTTTTCATCCTCAAGATTCAAATGGTAGGAGGTGAGAACCAACTCATGAATCTTGAGCTTGCACACACATACCATGGCATGCAACAACATACATGCCATGCAACAAATAAATAAATGTCAAATGAACCTAACAAAGGGGATTAGTGTTGTAGGGGAGAAAAGCCTAGAAATGAAGCAACAAGGGAAAGATAGTGACATCTCATATATTTCTTCTAATGTTTCAAGATGTGAGTGCTTTGTTTTTTGACGGGTGGTTAAAGTCACTGTGCAGGTATAATTTTAAAATTCCTTTTCTTTTCTTATAATAACATGAGTATCCTTTTCATCCTATAGAGATTACAAATACAATATAGTTAGAAGTCTACTTTCCCCATGGAGAGACAGAAATTCACTTAGTTTGTCGTACAGTATTTATTTATTTCCCCTTCTTTAGGCCAAGATATTTAGAGATATAAAAATATCTTGGCCTAAAATTTTCTGGAATTCACCCAAAATAAATTGTTAGATATAAGCAAAGTAACTCATATTTTACAGCCTCTGATGCTATTGCCAAAGTACTTAGTAACAAGCAAGCTTAGCTGTTACTAGGCATCCATCGACCTTCCCAGTTCTTCATTAGCAAGAATGTGTCAGGAACAACCACGGTCGCCTCGGCACCAGCACCCAAGGGAAAAAAAAATTAAAATTCAGTTTAAAAAATTATGTATCTAGGTTTCTCCTTCACCAGGGGAGTCCTCCAAGCCCTCTCCCCTACACGAAGATGCCTCCCTACACGCCCTCACAGCTCCTTCCAATCCCCAGCCCCAACTGTCTTGTTCTCTCTGACCCGCTCACGCTCCACTTCCAAATGTCTTGACTGAATGGGCTTGGTATCACCCAAAGAAGAAACCGCTTTAGAGAACCGAGGCCTGGATGGAGCTGGCAAAGAGCCTCAAGCTGTACAGCCATTGGCTGACTTCAAAGACAGAGCAGCTGATAAAGGGCGGGGCATAGTTTTACCAGACAGGAAAAGGATCAGTGTGAGGGAGAAACAGGAGAGTGTTTTTTAATAAATATCCCATCCAGGAATGAGCCGGGAAGCTGGGAGCGAGGACCGGAACACAGGAAACCGTGGGCCAGAAACACAGGAAGCCATGGCGAACTCCTTCCTGTTGGAGCTCCTTGAGTGCTCACCGAGTCGCAGCAGTGCGCAGGGTGCTGTCTGTGGCTTGTCATTTCATCGCTGCTATTCGTAAAGTGATTTGGACACAAAGATGTGCAGAGCAATGGAAATGAGCACCGCGGCTCCAGGCACCTGATCTTGCCGAGAGTGTACGGTGGGGAACAGAGTATGCCATACGGAGGAAACTGGGTATCCACCTGTACAAGAGTAAAACTCGGGGAAACTGCGGAGATGGCTTCGTGCTTGGGAGCACTGATGCTCTTCCAAGAGGATCCAGGCAGGTTCCATTCCCGGCATCCACATAGTGGCCCAGAACTGTCTGTAAGCCTCTTTTGGCCTCCGTGGGCACAAGGCACACAACTAACTCACAAACATGTAGGCAAAGCACCCATACATTATCATTATCGACAACAGCAGCAGCATTAACAACAACAAAAGGAGTGCTTGTCCAGAGGACTCAAGTTTGGTTCTCAGCACCCGTAGATACGTATGTGTGTGTCTATGAGGTATGTTTGTGTATATGATGCATGCGTATGTGTGTGTATGTATATAAATATATATGACATGAAGGTAGAAAGGGCGCAATGAGGGGGAGGGAGAGATTTAAGGAAAGGGAGTGGGAGACAAGGGGAGGTAATGAAATCTATGTGTCAGGAGAGCAGAGGGACCAGAAAGATGGGAGTGGCTAGGATGGGAAAGGCACTGAGGAGGGCTAACAAAAACCGGAAGTATGATGGTGTGCACACATAGAACTGTCACAAGGAAACAGGGGTCTGTATGCCAATACTAAGAAAAGCTTAGGGTGGCAAGAAAGACGAGGGTTGGGCGACTTGTCAAAACCCTCTCCCAGTCTAGTATGGCAGCTTGTACCTGTAATTGCAACACTTGGAAGGCTGAGGAAGGGGGCTCACCACGAGCGCCAGGCCAGCTCAGACTGCATAGTAATCGCAAAGAAACCGAACAAGAACTTCAAACCAATAGTGGGGTGTGGTGCAGCCTGGGGACCCCTGCCTGGGCTCTCCCTCTCAAAGGGACCGACCACACTGTGGGGCTTCTCCTAACTTGCTTTTAAAAACACTCTTTAGTTGATTCAGTTTTACATGTATGAGTGTTTTGTCTGAAGTATATGAATGTGCACTACACACATACCTGGGGCTCCCACTCAGAAGAGGGGGTTGGATCCCCCGGAGCTGTAGATTGTAAGCCACCATGTAGATGCTAGGAACTGAACCCAGGACCTCTGCAAGAACAGCAAGTGCTCTAAACTACCGAGCCATCTCTCCAGTCCCATTTCCCTAACTCTTCTGTTGTTGTTTTGAGACAGGGTTTCTCTCTGCAGCCTTGGCTCCTAGAACTCACTCTGTAGACCTGTCTGGCCTCAAACTCAGAGATCTGCCTGCCTCCGCCTCCGCCACCTCCTCCTCCGCCTCCGGAGTGCCGGGATTAAAGACGTGTGCTACCGTGTGCCACCACCATCTGGTCTGCCATTTCCCCAACTGGACTTAGGCTGGTGCACAGAGGTGCGCTAGAGATGCCTCTTCCACTTAGATTCTCTGCTTTTGGGTGGTGTCTCTAGTGGACGAGGGTCTATTCAAACCTTGAAAAACAGAAGCCTTTCATAAGGCATCAGGTTAGACTCAGAGAGATTCTTTACACCAGGCATATTGCCTTCTTTCTCCAGATTACTGGGCAGAAAGCGGTTATACATTGGGAGCAGCTTGAAGTTCGAGACCAGGAGCCACCGATGTGAAACAGGTCTCCTGACCTATTCTGGCTTCCCGGCAGTCTCTGCGGCTGACCAGAAAACTTTTTTTCCCCCAGACATGCATTTTTCTCATTACAGCTTTGTGAAGTTGAGCAAGGATGGTCTAACTAAAGCTCGCTTGCTTAGTATGGCCGCGAGGTTGGAGAGGGAGGACCTCATGGTCGTGCAGCCCAGGGAACAGCTCTGTTTAGATTTTCGCATTGTGGCTTCTGGCATGGCCCTGATAGGTAGAGTGTGAACACAGATCATTTCACTCCCCAGAACGTACAACGAAGGACTGTGAGTCCCCTCCCCAGGAATCTTTTCCTAGAGTCAGCTGATGCTCTTTTGGAGTGGATCAGTAGGGAAAACCCTCTGCTCTAATGGAAACCCTCCGCTTTTGGACCGCAGCGATATTGACCTTGTAAGACTATGTTTCTGGAGGCCGGACTAAGAAGAACTTGCTCAAGCTTTTCTCTTTCAATTTTTCCGGCCAAGCAACGTTTTTGACATAAAATGTTCCCTTGTAATTATGCTGTCTGTTTTTGGATTTTTTCCCTGCTCGACTTCCGTTCTGTTTAGTCAGCAGTTCGGAGCTCAGGCCACATACCAAGCCCGCCATCTCCGCCATCTCCGTGTGTGGGAAGGCAGGAATCAGAGTTTGGAGGAAGAGCGCGGGCATCACTCCCTCCCCACTGCTGAGGGTAACGTGGAAGGTGATTGTGTTTTTGAGGTGCTGTATTCCCGTCCCCCACTTCCCTGTCAGAGGGCACGTAGACAGAGTGCAAGAGAGAGAAGCGAGAAGTGATGTCAGCTGCAGGACTCCATCCAACTTAAGCAGGAGGAAGGAGGCAGGTATGATCTGGCAGACTGCAGCGGAAGAGGCAGCAGCCGATGAAGGATCTGGGGCAAAGTTTCCAACGCTCAGGGTACTGAGGCACCCCTGGCTTTGAACCTGCCCATGTCCCTTTCCAACCTATCTCAACTACAATAGCAACGGCGGCAGCAGCAAACTGGACCAAGGTGATTAAGACTAAATTCTTGAGCATTTAGCTATGAGCATCAGGGTCTCTATAGCACAAAAGATAGACGCCTAAAATATTTGAAAGAGGTTTTTGTTTGTTGTTGTTGCTGTTGTTTTGTTTTTTTTTCCTATTAAAATCACACACACTTGGAATTGTATTTGTTCTCTGAATTTGAGTTCTTTTCTGAGACAGAGTCTTATGTAATCTAGCATGGGCCCCAACTCCAAGGATGACTCGGAAGTCTTGATCGTCCTGTCTCTACATCTCCAGTGCAAGGATTAAAGATTTGTACCACCTTAGCTGCATTAAGATGCTATTTTCAAAATTGTCAATTCAGAGACAAGGAATCTCACAAAGTGGATGGCATCACGTTAGCCCAAGAGGGCTAAGCCCAGGAGGTGACTATGTGTTTAGTATCACAGCCTCTTACCCTCTAGATATTGTAACTCTGAATGAATCTGCAATGGCAGTTCTAAGTGAGGGTTTAACTCTAGTGAGCCGAACCATCTGATCATGGTTGGGAACTTGTTGGGCAGCCTCTCTATTATTTGGGGACCATAGCTGGTGGTATTTTAGCTATAGAAAAATTGACCAATTTTTGTGTTTTGGAAGGACTTTGAAAAAGAACAGCCAAAGATGAGGAACAGCTTTGTGAAGAGAATCCAGACTTTGAGAATGCCTAATGCCTGGCCAAGAGCATCTTTCATATCCTTCCTCTGGCGATAACCAAGACTAGCTGTGTAGGACTATGAGCACAGTTGTAGAGACAATCTCTACTAAGCAACACTTGTCAATAAAAAAGCCAATGGCCAATGAGCTGAGGCAGAAAATAGTAGGTGGGACACTGGCAGGAACAGAGAGGACTCTGGGAAATAGTGAGAGAATAAAAGGAGTCGTATAGAGAGATGGAGGGGTGGAGATTAGAGCAAGATGCTGAGAGTTGGGGAAGACTCGAAGGAAGAAGGGAGCAGGGACTGAGGAGAGGTAACTATCCCAAGTGCTAGACAGAGAATAGTTTGAATGCTTAAATAAGTTACGAGCTAGTCAGGGGATGAGCCAAAGCTTATGGTCTAGGCATTGAATGATAAATAATTAGACTCAGAGTAGTCATTCTAGGAGCCGGGCTGGGAAAGGAGAACTTAAAGTTGTTTTTAGACACAATAGGGTGATGATGCTCCTTCCCTGATTTAAAAGAGCAATCCTGTGTGAGTGGAAGCCTAAGGTTCCAGGAGAGCAGGGATCTAGGTATTTGCTGCAGTGAGTCCCATCTTCTAGCCTCTGCTTGCTGTCACTGTAGAGTGCTTCTGCCTTTCCTGCGGATGATACTAGACAGGATGGGGGTCTTCTGCGTCTGACTGCCTTCATGCAGTATGATACACTGGAGACCTATCGACATTCCATTAGCCTCTGGCCTTTGTAATGCTGAGCTGCATTCCAGTGTATAGATGTTCCAGAATCTACCCACCTGCCTCTTGAGGGAGGCATTTGATTCATGTCTAGTTTTTATCAACTATGAGTAAAGCTGCTATTGACATTTGTGTGACTCTGTGTCTGAGCCGACATTTCTTCTCTTGGACATCACACTCTCATTTCTTCAAAGGCAGTGCCCAGCGACTGTTGAAGGCATGAGTGGAGCCAGTTGATTTTACATTCTTGCCCAGGTGCTGTAAGTTGTGATCTTAGTCCCTCTGTGTTTCAACTCTGCATGTTGTCTGTTCTTTGAGTTCTGAAGATTACATGAGCTAATATTTGGGAGGCACCAGTACCTAACACAGCTCCAGCCAGTGCTCAGTTTACCTGCTAATGAGATCAGGCCAGTGTAATTGCTTTGGGGGAGAGAGAGGTTCGTGGAATGTGTATGGATCACTTATGCTTGGCCTCTTCACTACCAAGCTGAGCAACTGAGATCATGGCCACTTAATAAATGGTCAGCATCTTGACATGTCATCTACAGAGTTGAAAGTTCATGTGTGAAAACTTCAAAACAGAACAAACACACACAACGACAAACCACCTAATGTTTTGAGTAAGTTTACGACTTTGTGTTGGTTGCCATTCCTAGTTATCCTGGGGTTCATGTGGCCCGCGGGCCCAGCCTGGACACAGCTGCAAGGTGAGAAGCCCCACAGTGAACTCAGATGCAGAGCTCTTTCTTCAGCATCAAGCCAAGACTGTTACTCACCGCTCACGATATGAGAAGCAGCGCCGCTCCCTCTGCTTGGTCCCTGTGGGCGACACAGAGGCAGAGAGGAAACATAAGCTCAGGTGTGCTGATGAGAGCCCCTGCAGGATGGAATATTCACACCAAAAAGAGTAAGGTTTAAGTGAAAACATTAGAAGTATGACTAAACAGCTTGGAGGTAAATGTACGGATTAAGGAGAAAAGGAAAAGAAATAAAAGTGGATGACCACTGGACAGGGTAACTGGAGGTCAGCTGGGCCCACGGCACCCCATCATCTTCTTGATGACTCCTTGGTGGAACAGCTCTTGTATGTTCTAGCAAGGAACCAGAAGCACACAGTGTGCAAGTCCAGAACCCAAGCCATAGCCTGTTTGCCTGTAACCCAGCACACCCTGACCCCTTGCTGAGCGGTAATGTATAAGATGTGGTAGGGACAGCTGGGCCCTCAGAAACGTAGGGCAGATTGTATTAGGGAAGCCACAGTTGCTTTGTCCCGAGTGGGAAGAAGGAAAACGCCACCACTGAATTATATCCTTTGAGGATGAAAGGGGGCGTTTTCTCGGACTCTCAGCATTGTGCCTATCAGAACCTGGAAGAGCAGCCGGGGAGCCATTACATAATCAAACATCCCACTAAGGGAATAGTGGATGCTAGCTAGTTAGGTTCAGTAAAGCTCTGCCAGAATCTAATTCTAGGGTTGTCAGGTTCCTGTGCTAGAGAATTGCAGTTGGGCTTTCAGAACACAAACAGGAAGCCAGCGCACTCTCTGACAAGTACATTATTGACTAGGGACGGAGGGAGGAGACAGGCTGTAGTTGATGGGGATACACGAGGAAAGCTTAAAAAGGCTGTACTCTGGTCATTAGAAATGTAGCAACTTCCATTCCGGGTTATTCACGACCATGACAAAATTCACTTACTGTTCACTGCTAGGGAAATGCCAGGTGTGCCTCTCATTAGCTCAGCAAAGCTTGGCTGTCTGGATTCACGAGTGCCTAATGCATACGTGCTGTCCTGTTCTGAGACGACTCTGGCAGTTTAGCAGAAGGCCATGGGAAAGACTTATTAAACCACAAAGGTAGTAATTAGGACTTCAAGCCAACTGCTATAATAAGCCACAGGCCTGTTTCATGTCACATATTACATGGAGTCTTGGTTACATAGACTCAACGTACAAATACACTCACGGTTGCTGCTTCTGTCTGAAACCTATCTTTCTGTCGTTCCGTTCCTGGGACACAGGAAGACAGGGCCATCGTACACTTGGCATTCAGTTTCTTCTCTTTTCTTGACCAGTTAGTTTTCTTTGTAAAAATGTCCTCTCACATCCCTCTCTGTTCTAATTCTCCTCACCCTTCTCTTAAAAACCCTTATGATATCCAAAACACAGGAAACCTCTCAAACACACACCCACAAAAAGGCAGACTTCCAGCTTTGAAATGAAATCAATCAGACATAGCAAAACTTAGGGGCCTTAATTCCAAATGGCACCTTGTGAATGTTTCAGACTCCACAGGCACGTTCTTTTTTTTTTTTTTTTAAAGATTTATTTTTATTTATTTTATGTGTATGAGTACACTGTACAGATGGCCTTGAGCCATCATGTGTGTGGCTGCTGGGAATTGAACTCAGGGCCTCTGCTGGCCCTGCTCGCTCCAGCCCGCTTGCTCCGGTGTAATTCACTGTAGCTGTCTTCAGACACACCAGAAGAGGGCGTCCGATTTCATTACCGGTGGTTGTGAGCCACCATGTGGTTGCTGGGATCCGAACTCAGGACCTTCGGAAGAGCAGTCAGTGCTCTTACCCGCTGGGCCATCTCGCCAGCCCCACAGGCACGTTCTTTCTTGTCAGCACAAGCCATGTAACTAACAATAGCATTACTAATAACTAACTAATAATTAGTAACTATTAACTACTAAATGAGTGCCATCTCTACATCACTGGATCCCACTCTGCTTCTAGCAACATGGCATTGAGTGGTCTAGCCTGGGAACCTATCATTTATAAGATAGCTACTATGGGAAAATACACGAAGCTTCAAAAGGCTGTGCTCTCTAGTGAGGTTGAATAGATGTTGGAAACCTTTCTTGGCTTTCAGATTAACAATCCCCACCATTGCCAGACAGCACTGGCACATGCCTTTAACCCCAGCAGAGACATAGGCATGTGGTCTCTTGACTTTGAGGCCAGCCTGGTTGGTTCTACGAAGCGAGTTCCAGGACAGCCAGGGCTTCACAGACACACCCTGTCTTGGAAAACTTAAAACAAAAAAGTAGCACCACCATCAACAATTGCCAGTCTCTATGTCCCTTACTCTGCCAGGGAATAAATCTAGGGTCTTGTGCATTGGTGGGCACATCACTGATTACATATCCAGCGGACCTCTTACCATGCGTGTGTGTGTGTGTGTGTGTGTGTGTGTGTGTGTGTGTGTGTGTGCTCTATCAGAATACATGTAAATGAAATTGTCAGAACACTTCAGGGATATGAGGGAAAGTGCAATATGGAAGGCCTTCACCACTTTAACTTTTATGTGGGATGTGTGTGCGTGTGCACACATTACATAATGTAAATGTTGATGTCAGTCAGAAGAATACTTTGGGGAGTCGGTGTGTCCTTCCACCATGTGGGTCCCAGGGATTGAGCTCAAGTCCCCCAGGCTTGGCAGCAGGAGTCTTTTTCCTGCTGAGTCATCATGTTAGCCCAAGGACTTCGCAATCTTGGCCCTGTCCTCGATTGGCTAAACTGAAGGAAAGAGCCAAGACAAACAAGGCAGACAAAGGTGGGGATGTGCAAGGTCTCTTAGGGAAGTGACAAGGCCAATTTAGATGTCAGAAGCTTTTATGGAATTGATCCTGCAGAGGCAGCAAGGCAAGCCCAGTGGATACCCAAGGACAGGAAGGACTGCTGGACAGGAGCCTGCAGATGAGGCATTCTCTCCACCTGTTCTGTAACATACTAAGATGCTGGAGCAGGTCAAGAAGCAGACGTGGAGTATCGAGCCAGTTCCAAGTCTACTAACCCGTGGTGGCTGGGTTCCCAGGTGGGACTGCCTGTAGCAGAGGATGGAGATGAGGAAATCTGCAGCGAGAGGCAAGGGTGTGTTGAATGGATTTATTTTAGGCCATACAGAAATACAAGTGGGCAATCCCCAGAGTGTCTTTTGAATATAGCAATTGTCATCCTGGAGACAATTTGTTATACTTTATTATAAAACACACACTTCCTAGACAGCCGGACAAGCAACAGAACACACACGTGATCTTTAGGCCAACTTGACATTAAAAAAAAAAAAAAAATCTCTGTAAAAAACAGGCTGGAGGACAGCTGTTGGTGAGAACCCAAATTCAGCCCCCACGGGCCCCCCCTACCCCTGCATCTAGGTGTGGTGGCCCACACTTATAGTACTAGGGTAGCAGAGGAGGGTAGATCTTTGAGGAGGATTGTCCTCTGGCCTCAATACACCCCCCACCCCCAATCTCTGCAAAGCAACCCGCCTTTGACATTGAGAGGACTTCAGTCTCCCGGACTGAAACACCAAATGATCCACAGAAATGTCTTAGAGCAACTGACAAAATGCACAGCATCTTACCTGCTATTTGTGCTGTGGAGAAAAAGGCCTTGAAAGGCAGAGGGAAGCTCTGGGAGCTCACCTTAGGGGACCCAATACCTCCGGTCTCTGTGGGCACTACTCACATAACCCCACCCAGACACACATGTAATAAAGGAAAGCAAATGGCTGGGTACAGTGGCACACAGGCCTGTGACTCCTGCACTTGGGAGGCTGAGGCAGGACAATGAGCCTAAGGGAAGCCTAGGCTACTCTGCAGCAAGACCTTGTTAAAAAAAAAAAAAAAAAAGCTGTAAAGTGCTGGGCTGTGTTGGCCACAGGATTCAGTAGGCAGAGGCAGGCAGCTCTGTGAGTTCCAGGCTGGCCTGATCTACAAAAGTGGATTCCAGGATAGGCAGAGTTACACAGAAACCCAGTCTGGAAAACAAACAAACAAACAAACAAAAAACCCAAAAAAACCCAAAACTAAAAAGTAAAACTGGTGACTTAAGAATTTCATTTTTGGGCGCTGGTGGCGCACGCCTTTAATCCCAGCACTTGGGAGGCAGAGGCAGGCACATCTCTGAGTTTGAGGCCAGCCTGGTCTACAGAGTGAGTTCCAGGACAGCCAGGGCTATACAGAGAAACCCTGTCTCGAAAAACCAAAAACAAACAAACAAACAAACAAAAAAACCGAAACGAACAAAAAAAACCCCAAGAATTTCATTTTTGTTTACAAAAACTTGCAATGTGGGTTCTGTATGTTAGACATGGTAACAGAATGTAGTGCCCGCCTCTACCTTTGTATGTTTGTGTGGATGTCGATGTGTGTGCTTGTAGTTAGAAGATGGCTACCGGGAACTGGTCATTTCCTCCCACCATGTGTGTTCTGGGGACTAACTCTGCCTACTGAGCCAACTCACAGGCTCTGGCTAAGGCTTCAGTGAGTTCCCCCAACCCAGAATAGAGCGTCAGCGTCTAAGGATGGTGGCGCATGCTCTTGTGAGGCTCTCAGATGTGACACTCTTCTCAATACAGTCATTTCTACAGTTGACTTCCAGACCACTGTCCTGTTTAGGCCTCCTATTCTTTGGCAAAGAAAAATTTTCTCTCACTAGGTTTCAAAAAATTCATGGTGGGCCTTCACACGCAGACTACGTCAAAGACACCGGCAGACATACATGCCTTTGCTCGTCTCAAAGTCTGACTATGAGAGTTCCCTTCAAGAGAATCAGAAGCACCACTGAACACATGCATCATAGGGCTTAAGAAACATGAACTGACTCCAAGGCCAAAGGGCCCAAGATATCACATGTATTTTGAACAGTAGGGTAGAATTTTTCAAAACTAAAAAGGAACAAACAGCTAAAGTACACCATGAAAAGAAGCCACCATCCGCTTTCTTCCTCAGTTGAAGCCGGATTGCTTTTATCAGTTAAAAACAGCCTGACAACCAGACGTGATGGTGCACGCCTAGATCACAGGGTTTGGAAAGCTCAGATGGGGGGGCTACAAATTGGATGGTAGCCTGGTCTTATCTAGTGAGACTCTGCCTTCGAGAACAAGCCAGGTAACTAACCAATCAAGATACCCAAAAGAAACTGGTCTGCAGAAACTGACAGAATTCATAGAGGGTATGCTGGGAGCTCATGAGAAGACTCAAGAGAGTGGGGCTGCCTCCTCCTGACTTCAAGTAACTATGGAGCATTATGCTGGGTACAAACTGTCCCACAAACTTCAAAGACAAGCCACAAAATCCACTTTAGAATATAAGTTTTTTTTAATTTTTATAAATAACTTATCTGTTACAAAGATAGTTTACCCAGCTAAATCACAAAACCATCAACTCAAGATATCCAAATTACGTTTTATTAATAAAACAAGTAAAAACTGATTTACCAATCTTCACATAGAACTGCAGAGGAAGCTGAAAAACAAGGCCTACTTTTAAAACACAATGCATCAAATGTACGAGTTTGGGGTCCGTTGACGAGTGACCTATGGCTGCCGGATCTCTTTCCATACTCACGGTGCAAAGCCCGAAAGGAAGGCTCTGACCTTTTTAACGCTCATCTGTAATAATCCTGTTTATTTAAAACATAGCCACCTGTGAACATTTACAGTGGGACAATCTACATTATTTCCTTTATTTTTTCTATATTTCAGCACTTCCCTTAGCCCCATTCCAAGCACTGATAATTTCGTAATTCTTTTAAAATGCATACTGTTATTTTTCTTGATTTCATTTAGTTATATACATTCCTGATCATATGAATATTTATTTTCCTTACAAAAATATATCATCAAAATAAAGAGATGTCTGAGGTTGTAAGTGTTCAAGTCTGCTTGTTTTCTTTCTTTTTTCCAGCTTTTCTTCAGTTGTCCTAAAGATGACTATGTTTTATAAATACACATGACTGTCCCAACAGTACGGCAGCTACACTTCTTCCTGGGAAGAAGCAGCTGTGGGAACGGCTGCTGTGGCTGCTTCTCAAACTGCACTTTCCCAACAAGAACCTCCCATGGAGTTCTATGGGATACCACACAGATGGGGCAAGATGGCAGTGGGTTTAAATACTTTTTGCTTTAAGCTGCTGGAGAAGACAAAACACCATGTTTGGTCACCCACTGCTGAAGTCAGTGTACAGCATGATCGGCTGACATGCCTGCAGTGTTTCCTGCAACTCACATGCAGCACCTGCATGTCTTCTCAGAGCACTGGCACCAAGGGACAAAGGACAGGAGGAGGAGGAGGAGGAGGAGGAGAGGGACGTTATGTTGTGCACAGTTTCATTTCATTAATGCTTTCTATCTTATGGCATTGCTTTTCTCAGGTAAGGCTTAAAAAGGAACATGATCGTGCTTACTAAAAGGGAAAAAGAACATTAGTTAACAAAAGTCTATTCCACTACACATATAGAAATATAAGAAGATAATGGAGATCAAAGCAGCCGTGAGAGATCTGTACAGCGGGGAAGGCTTGGGGAGCGCGCTGCGGCTTTATAGACACACTGCTTTCCTTATCTCACACCTAGATGCTGGCTTCAGACACGTCCTCAGAGAAGACGGAGGACAAGGCCAAAAGTACCACAGATTTGTGACGTTTCCCACATCTACTGGCACTATGTGGCAGCAGAGTTTTTAGTCGAACCTTGTTCCTTCTCTTTGTGTATGTAGTGTTTCACCAAAAGCTTTAAAAACACAAAAAGCGATCATCCTGTTCCCTCCTCCTGTCAAGATCAGTAGTGACAAGAGGGGAGAAGCCCTGGGAACACCTAGGCATTGACACGGTGACACTGGACATAGTCAGGCAGCAGGCAGCCCGGTCTCTCAGGTCACCTTTCAGGTGATGAATCTCACTGCCCATGACATTAGACTGAGGTATCATTAGCTCTGTGGGCTGACACTCAACACAGCACACCACTGTCTCGTCACACCTTCAAGTGGACTAACTCCTATGTGGCAGTGAAACACTTCCCCGATGACAGGTGACGTTCTTTAACTTTCGATGTGGTTTCAGAAGACAGGGCCTTTGGCTCAGAAATGCCGAGGCATCTCACACTGTTCACAGCGGATTAGGGCCGGGTGATTGAGAAACGTGCAGGCAGTGCAATTCCACTGAGCGCCCTCCTCATCCTCGGTGTCTTGGGTTTTTGGTGCTTTGATGGTGGACCTTTGATCTGTAAGGGAGAAAAGGAAAAACAATTTTAAGTTTAAAAAAAAAAAAGAATCACAAAGTCTACCAAACTGGTGACCAGATGAAACAACTGCTGAACTGTGCTTCCCCTCTGGGGAAGAGCATCCTGACTCGACACAAACACTTCTTGGCCTAGGGAAAAACACAGTCGCACAGTTCCAAGAAGGAAGTATAAGCACTCATTACCATCCCCACTGACTGTCATGTCAGACTGTGAAGGGTCCTGCTGACTGTTACACACTGCTGAGTGTGACCCTGTGTTTCACATCCCACTCCAGCTGTGTTTATATATATGTATATATAAATATACAATACGCACACACACACACACACACACACACACACACACAACTAGGAATACACAAGTTTCCATTCAATGTAGTTTTTTCAATCTACTGAAAACCAAGTCTCTAGTAACACAAAAGACAAACAACTCTGCCCTTCCCCGTTTTTGTCTTTGAGGCTGGGTCCCACCTTGTAGCCCAGGTTGATCTTAGATTGCGCCAACCCTCCTGCCTTAATCTTTTGGGTGCTGGGATTCAGTGTGCGCTGTGACACTTGTTTTTAAACAACTAATTTCTTTCCTCCCTTCCTTCCTTCCTTCTTTCCTTCTTTCCTTCCTTCCTTTTTTTTTCCGAGACAGGGTTTCTCTGTGTAGCCCTGGCTGTCCTGGAACTCACTCTGTAGACCAGGCTGGCCTGGAACTCAGAAATCCGCCTGCCTCTGCCTCCCAAGTGCTGGGATTAAAGGCGTGTGTCATCACAGCCCAGTTAAACAACTAATTTCTAACACTTATGGTTTACACTTATGGCAGTAACATGCTGAAAAAGTGAGGCAGAGTCAAAAAAATCACCCCATTTTCTTGTTGTATTTTTAAAACTCAGACTCGGTATGAGAGACAGCCCTGAATCTGGTTTAAAACAGCAGGGAGCCTTTCACAGTGTTCAGCCCTTTGGTACACAGTTTCTTAGCTGCCATATGCAAAAGTCGCTACCTTCAACATTGCCAAATGTTTCAATCTATCAAGTGTCAGCTTGTATTTAAATTTATAACCTAGTTATTTCTTTTACATTTATGCATTTTGTGTACGTACATGTGTGAGTAGGCACATATCATAGCATGCACGTAGAGGCCAGAGGCCACCTTGCCTCTGGGAATAGTTTCTTTCCTTCTCCCATATGCAGGCAGTCTGGGGAGTGAAGTTAGGTCATCAAGGGTTGGCCAGCACCAAGAGCCCTTACCATTCAACCTTCCTGCAGCTCCATTTGAGTCACTGTTTGGATACAGAGGGGCCACCCCCATCACTCTGCATATGGAGATGTGGCTTTCCCAGCATCACTTCCTAACAGGTCCACTGTAGAGGAGGTGAGTACTGACGCACCTTGCTTATCCCTACTATGTCCCGCTGCTGTGTACGTCAGCAGCCATGCTTAGGCCAGCAGTGTACTCTTCTGCTCACTGCACCTCTATCATCTGCTCTGCATCAGAGTGTGCTAGCTCCAGCTCCTCACTCAAGGTGGCTTTGCCTATTCAGAGTCCTGTCTTAAGTTTACAATAGTTTTCTTATTTTTATAGTGACACTGGAATTTTGATAGAATGTGTAGGTTGGGGCTGGAGAGATGGCTCCGCAGTTAAACACAGTGGCTGCTCCTGTACATGACTGAGGTTCAAATCCCCGCAGCCACTTGGCAGCTCACAATTGTGTGTAACTCCCAGGTGACCTGACACCCTCACACTGATACAGGCAGACCAAACACCAATACACATTAAAACAAAACAAAACTGGAGATCTTGAGTATTGTAGGTAGTTCAACAGTACAATTTTTATAATCCATGAACATGAATGTTTCTGAGAATTTCTTTCTTCAGTGTTTATAATTTCGGTATAAAATTCTTCTGTCTCTTTGGTAGAGTTTACTCCTATTTTAATGTTTTGCTTGTTACTGTGAATGAAACTTTTTTGATATCTATGAATTTGTTTTGCATAACTGACTTTTGTGGGATGTTATATACTGTAACGTTAATGAATTCGTAAGTTTCTAACAGTAAATGCTTGAAACTATGACTGATACTGATTCTGATAAATACTACGTTTTTTTCTTAAAACACAAATACCTATAAAACTTAATTTATAAATTAGGTATATTGAACTCATAGTATTATAACACTATACTAATGAAAGCTATCTAAAATTTATACATTATGTCTGAAGTGTTTCTCTGTGGCTAACCAATAAAAAAAGCAGAGCTGCAGCTAGCGATAGCCATGTGACCATTTCTTCTGCAATGAGAGGTAATTCTGATGGGGATGTCTTTCTTTCTTCTTACATAACTGCTCAGGAGAGGGCCGTGCACACCCACCACTGAAAGAAGCAGAACTTGAGGGCACTCCTGTCTTGCCCATCCATGAGCCGGAAGGCCTTCAGTCCCCACTAGGACTCCATCTGTGTGGTTTTGACGATGGCCGTTAGGATGCTGAGGTTAAATTCCTTTTGCCTACTGACTTTATTTCCTGGTTATGTGTGGAGTGTGTGCACGTATGTCAGGGCACAGGGATGTCGGAGGACAACTTTAGTTGTTGTCTCTCTCCACTGACTGAGTCCAGGCCATCGGGTTCGCAGGACGTCCCTTCCTCACTGACGCAGTTTGGATTTTATGCTTTAATCATGAGTGGACAGACTTTCATCGCGGTGTTTATTATCTGTGTCTGTGACGCAGCATGGTCTCTTCTCCCATTTGGTGTTTATCTGCTGTAGTCCACCTTGCCATTCTGCGTTTCTTGTAGTCAGAATTTGCTTTCTTAATATTATATGTTCATTTACAAACTTTTATTTTACTTCTCTTAGGGCTAAAAGCAAATTATGCATCATAATTAATAGTGAAAATAGTGACCTAAATAGACATGCCTGTATATTTAACTTCAGCCAGTCAGATTTATGCACACAATTTCATTTGTACACATATCCTAACTCTTGGCTCAAATACATAGGTTTACCTCATGTTTTAGCTTAGCTTAGTACACACAGATTCTGTGACCTTTTTTTTTTTTTTTTTTTTTTTGAGACAGGGTTTCTCTGTGTAGCCCTGGCTGTCCTGGAACTCACTCTGTAGACCAGGCTGGCCTCGAACTCAGAAATCTGCCTGCCTCTGCCTCCCAAGTGCTGGGATTAAAGGCGTGCGCCACCACCGCCTGGCTGATTCTGTGACTTTCAATGCAGTAAAATGTTACTAGATGATACTTTTTTGAAATTTACCTGAAATTCGGGATCTATGGCTACTCAGAATTATACAAAACAATGTTCTCAAAAAACTGAATTTCTCTAAAGTACCTCCCTTATGTTCACAAATTTAAAGACACTAAATCTCTGTACTTTGTTTTGAACCCAACCTCCTGTTTTGGGAGTACACAATGGCTACTAAGGTCTCAAACATATTCTAAAAAGTTAAATACAGCACATCTTTGCATCCTCCCCAAACCCCAGAATGTAAATAAAAACTAACATCTTCTTGGAGAGTCCACTCCAGAATGCTGATGTCAGAAACATCTCCATGAGTGGAAGGTTGAAAAAAATAAATAAAAAAATTTTCTAAGATTTTGCTTTCCAAATGAAATAGTCTCACATTTAATGGATGCACTAACCTTTGGGTTTTGGTGGCACAGGGCCTACAAATCCAATATTGTCATAAAAGTTATGAATAGCGCTGGGGTTAAAATGTGGTCCTGAAATATATAAAAAAGAAATATATCAATATTTATAGCTCAGAAATACTTAATTTTACTTTTTTTTCCCCCCTGAGACAAGGTTGCTCTGTGTAGCCCTGGCTGTCCTCCAACTCAGAAATCCGCCTGCCTCTGCCTCCCAAGTGCCTGGATTAAAGGTGTGCACCACCACTGCCCAGCTTTAATTTTACTTTTTAAAGTAAGCATTTCTGTCTAAAAATAAGCAGAAGAAATGCTTTAAATGATACCCTCTTAATTTCAAATTGTATGTAAGACTTCAAAAACATTATCTCAAAATATAGATATAAGACAGTACATGATAACCTGGGAAGAAGTGAAATTAACACTCGTAAGAAAGAATCAGAAGCAGGCCCCTGGCTCTACCTGACAAGTTAAAACGACAGCTTATTGGCATTTTAACACCACTGTAAGAAAAGCCCATCATCTTTCAGTTTAATGGATGCTGGATTAAACACAGAAACGGGACGTAAGACTTCTTTGTTAAGTTTCCTTTTTCTCTTTAAATTCTGTAGATTTCTATCCTCCCCCCTCAGAATTAGGTTTCAGTGATAGAATTTTATTTTATTTATGTTTTCTATGCAACTAAGTTAAATCTAAGTATAAGTACTCTTTACTACAATAAGGAATTAATGCTGGTAACTAATTGCTTGAAAAGTATCAAGTCCTATCATTGTCCATAGAGTATAACATACTTTTATGTCATTTTTTTTTATCAACCAAGGCAGTGCCAGTGAGATGAGGACACACAAATCTTGAAAGAAAAAAGGAAAAGGGGAAAAGCTACATGGACACACCCTTCCTAATACATCCTGTAACGAACTCTACATACAGAAGCTAAACCTTTGACATGCAGCTAGAAATATGACCGCTGTCTTTCCTTACCACAGGCTACAGAAGAGCTAAAGGCTACTGCTACTGGCTGTATCTGGTTTCCTGAACTGGCTACATATTCACTGAGGGCAGGGGCTAAAAAGCCAACTGTTCTCTAGCACTTTCTGGCTCCAAAGCTAAACACTCTGAGACAGTGACTGGTAAGCCACAAGAAAAGACTTGGCAGATCAACTCAATGAATTTCAGCTGAGAATGCACTGAACTTTACCTCGGGCTTGAAAAAGATCAATTTCTTTGGTTAAGCAGTCAATGTCAATCTGGAGTTGTCTATTACAACTTCTCAACTGCTGCATTTCTTCGAGCTGAAAAATAATTCCACGTAAAAAGGTTTGTATTGAATTCTCATGTCATCAGTGAACAAAGAACGGAGTTGGCAGGGGAGGTAAGGACAGAAGAACAAGTATGAACTAAGAGCATTTGCAGAAAACTAGACCAAGCCTTTCCACTATGGCAGACGCCTGTTCTCCTGACAAGCATAGGCCACAGCAGTTGCAGAAGACTTACTGAAGGTATTTGGGATATGGAATTTGATCTCTTCAGGCGCCTTCGAGTTAGATTATTTTCCATCTCGTTGACCTCAGATTTGAGTTTATCCAGCTTTTTCTTCTGCATCTCGAGCTCTCTTTGAAGCCGTTCCATCCTGGCCTTCTGGTGCACCAGCAGAGCTGCAACATGAGCACACTCGTGAGGACCCGCCCACTCTAGCAGCAAACTCCTCTGCAGACAAGCATGTGACAGTCTGCCAAGAATCCCAGAGCTACATTACAACAAAATATTGGGATGCACTTAAATTTTCAAAAATCTTGACCTGGAAACTTTGAATTATTTAAGCAAATGCTGCACACCTCCAAGTGTTCCATGGTTCAGATGAGACCTACGGCATTATGTAGACTGCAGACGGTCGTCTGCTGCTTTAAAAGGCTCTAGCTTACTAACCTAACCTAAATTGCTCTTTCAGTAGTTCACATCTGACTCGTGGAAAGGACAAACGTCTTTCCTCCAGTGTGACATCACAGTCTATGCTCGAGATATTCTAACATGATAATTTTACAGACATTTTATACAGGAATATGAAATGGGGTAAATAATTTTGATTATAACAAACAAACAAGAATGACTTCAAACCACATGAATATTAACAAATCATCCAAACTTCAAATTAAAAAGTGTCATTTAGATAAATACTTTATTTTCTCATTCTCAGACGACATTTTGTGAAATTATCTTAGCAGGATTTCTAAAAGAAGCAAAAAGTCTTATGGCATAAATGCTGAACTATCTGGAAAAGTTCATCAAGCTGTCAAAATTGTTGTCTATCCCCGGGAGCCAGCCCTGAGGAATGGAAACCTTGTCTTTTAGGACACTGGATTAGAAAGAACCTTGGGATGATGCTACCCAGAAAAAAATAAGCTGATGTGAGGAAGCACCTCTAGCCTGCAGTGTTTCCAATGCTTCCTAGTTCAGAAATGTCTGGATACACACAAATACTTACCATTGTATCACAACTGCCCTGCCCCAAATATCCAATACAGTGACATGCTATGCAGGCTTGCAACTTACAGTCAGTAGATCTACCAGGGTCTAGATATGCAGTAGCATTACCATACTGGTCTGGGCACTCCATGGTAATTGTATGGTAAATGTACTGGCTACACGGCACATTTTTCAGACTGAATCACTTCCTGAATGATGTTCACCTGCTCATTTAAAAAGGAACTCCAGGGGCAGGCAGAGTGTGTGGAGAAAAGTCAAGATCTGAAGAGTACTGGTTAAAAATGTCCCCACATTGAAGAAAAAGAAAATATAATTCTACAAGATAATGGAACAACTTGCTCACCTAACTAAATCACCAAAGAGTACAGATGAATAAACACATTTTCAAAGTCTGGGAGAATGAGCAAACAACAGGCAGCTGCTGAAATACACACAGGCTGGCATGGCAAATGACAGAAAAAGCTAAGTCTACAGAGAAAACCACAAGACAACTACGGTTAAGTGAGAGAGAACACTGGAGACTGAAAGCAAAGTGAAAGTCAAGTACTAGAAAACAGGAGAGAATTAGTAAGTACAACAGCCCAGAAGTACGCCACGGTCTTGGAAAGAGTGCGCAGGCTCAGTGAACCAACCATTCTGCTCGGTTTCCTTTCAGGCCAAGCTTCACTCTACATGGTAGCCCACTCTTAAATGCCAACATGCTAAGTGTTTAGGGATTACAAACGAAAGGAATCAAGGTGCAGTATCTAAATGAAATACCCAGATTTTAAATTAAAATAACCAAAAGAAAAAGAAAGAATGTATGTTTAAACCTGGTCATCAAGAAAGGACATGAAAGACATAAAAATCAAAAAATTTGACAAGAACTATACTGATATTAGTGACCACAATAGATGGAAACCCTAAATAAACGCATTATTTCTTGAGGTAGATATAAGCAAAGATTTTAAAAAATATGTACTCTCTTTTATATGTATGACTGCATGTCTGTGTGCTCCTTGTGCCTGCAGAGGTCAGAAGAGGGTGGAAGATCCTGTGGCATGGCTGTGGGCCTCCATGTGGGTGCTGGCACCTGAACCCAAGTCCTCTCTAACAGCACTGCTGAGCAATCACTCCAGTCCGCAAAGTAGATAAATTAAGATCTGTTGTTCATAACAGAAACATTCCACTCACTCATTCTTCTAACAAGCTGAGAGGTGATTACACTGTAATAACCCAGGGACACAATGCACAGGCAATTCCTCACCCTGTGGAGCCCACAGTAACAGGGCGACGGGGCAAGAGGAGATAGCAACATCAGGACCTCAGAGAGCCTTCCACACATGAAAAAGGGTGTGTGCATGCACTAATGCTCTTAAGTCTTCTTTTTGTCAAAATTAATGAATAAAAGGAATCTAAGCACGCCACCCCTACTGCTGCTGCAGTAACCCACCAGAAGCCGTTGGTTGCCAGGGCTGTCACAACACAGCTTCTGGAGTACAGGGGTCCTAGAAGAAGCTGCTTTGGGTCAACTTCTGCCAGATTCTGATGGACATAAACGTTTCTTAATTTTATTAAAAACTGTAAAGACATTTCAAGTTCTAAATAGTGTCCATTTTAATAATTTTAGGCACTGTAAATAATGCCTAGTTTTCAAAACTATTAGAAGAGACTGTACTTATTAAAGACTATCCATTGTAAAATATCCCAGGTATTGATGGTTATAACGATTTTGGATTTCAAAAAGATAATTTTCATCACTAAAATGTAGTAAGGCCTTATTTCTTAAGTTTAAAATTTATATGACTTAATGTGCCTAAATTAGGTATGTGACTAAGACATATTCATATTAGAATGAAGAAAGCACAATGTCAGCTTTTAAAATAAATCTAAATTCTTCTGGAATTCAAATGTGCTGGCAGCAGAGCTGTTTCTGTTTTATACATTGTTGTATTACTATTAGGTGACTGAATCACAGAAGACTCAAAGCATCCTGCTTTCATTGGTTTTACCATTTTTAAGGCAAGTTGAAATAAGATCTTGCAGCAGGGCCTGCATTCACACAACAGACACAAGAAAACTGAGACGGTGCGGAAGCTCTCTATCTGAGTCGTCCACATCACTTCCACTCAGTACTGTCAAGACACAAGCTAGTCTTTTAACACAACTGGTGTGGCCTCTGCTAGACACTCACCTTTTGGCATTATCTGTGTATAGATAAGGCTCTACCTGCAGTTTTACAGCACCGAGGCACAGACACCATCTAAAGCTTACTTCAGAGCCTGCTTACAGCTTAAACAGATCTCGACTTTAAAGGAGACACACAGCAGTCTTCAAGTTTGGGAAGGAATGTCATGAAGCTAGTTCTTGTGGTTTCGAGGAGTATCATCATAGCCAAAGAGAAACAGGACAACATTTCTGCTGTCTGCTTTTCCGAATTGTGGAACAGGAAAAGGTTTTCTAATTATGATACAAATGCCAGAAA
Source organism: Montemys delectorum (assembly GCA_019843815.1). NCBI lineage: Eukaryota > Metazoa > Chordata > Mammalia > Rodentia > Muridae > Montemys > Montemys delectorum. Next base: position 16,270 of record JADRCD010217703.1, on the reverse strand, counting down.
CTAGAAGGGGAAGAGACAGACCAGCAAATGTGAATACACAAAAGTAAAGCATTTAAAACATTAGTGAGCACACTAAAAGGCACAGCAAGAAAGTAGACTAAGTCCCTTTAATAATAGGTATGCTCATAAAATAAGAAACACGGTGCCTCCTAGGACACTCATGTTCCTTCATAGACAAGTTAAAAAAGTCTCCACATAGTACACTTCTATGTGACAGAAGAAGGAAGAATTTCCTTTCCAATCATTTACTCACGTGATAGAAGGGAGAAGAACTCTTGTGAACACTACTATGAAAGAGCTCTATGTTCACAAATGGGGCACACGGACTAGTCAAGAGGTCTAGGAAGCGTCACATAGAAAGTGGCCATGGTAGTCACATGGTGGGATGTAGAACTGCAGTTTACTTGGAGCTGGGTCTGGCTATGGGACCTGTTTTACTAAAAGACCTATTCCAACCCACCCTCCCCCCCGCCCCCACAGGAGCGTGACTGATCTGCTAGCATTTCTCTTGTCATGGAGCAGAGATGAACTTTTGCTATCTGGTTCTTGGGTGGGGATGGTACAGAACAGAGTAAACCAGCTAATCTAGTAATGACATAGCATATGAGGCAGGGAGAGCCTGAATTCAAAGCTTATTTGGGCATTATAGAGAAAGGACCTATCTCAGAAAAAGAAAAAAATGTTAGTATTTGCATAAGCATATTTCTGGACTATGTGTGATACTATCTAATATCACACTGTACGGCTTAGTGAATAAGTCTGCATGGCTGCAGTCCAGATGCAATCCTGACAAGTCTAATTTATCAACTGTGGTTAGAGTCCACTTAACCCATTTATTTACAGATAGGCACATGTATAAAGTATGTACTAGAAATGTGCGTATATGTGTATGTATATATTTTTATGTATGTGTATTTATATATGAGTGACTATAAGAAGACTGTCAATAGGGATTATATTAACAGTTTAGTGGTTAGAGATGGAGACATATTTACTGTATGTTTTTTAATTTGCATACTACTTTTGTAATGCGTTTAAGATACCATTTTTCTTTTTGGTTTTTTGAGACAGGGTTTCTTTGTGTAGCCTTGGCTATCCTGGAACTCACTGTATAGACCAGGCTGTTCTGTAACTCATAAATTTCCACCGCCTCTGCCTCAGCCTCCTGAGCTCATCAAAACATCAGTTTTAAGACATAGCTTGTTAGGTAGAGCTCTCCAAAGATGGGCCATGCTGCTCCAGAAGGTAGTTTCTAACAGACTTGCAATCACTGGGGCTCCTGTCTGATGGTGCAGAACGGGGAAATGGACTGGTAACCCTGGAAACAGAGTGCTGCACACATAAGGAGTGTCCTTTAACACTTAAGAGTGACACCAAACTAAAAAGGTCCCTTTAAAGAGTAGAAGAGCCGACAGGTGTGAGACTCACTTGAAAAAAACAAATCACAAGCAGTTTGTTATCAACTTGTAATTATTGAGATGATTATTTAATAATGTGATTATAATTAATATAAAACAAAGTTCTATGGGAAGCACTTCATAAAATTAAACCAATTTAAAAACTGTAATTTAAATTATACTTCCTTTTGAAAATAATCATTGAATTTGTATTACAACCAGAACTTGATTAAATCTCCATAGGAGAACTGTGCCTTAGGAAGTGCTGGTGAGAAACTACAAGGAACGGCAAACACCAAACTCAATACACTTTTCAACTCATAAGTTTTTTTAACTTGAATTTCTTTTCTTTTCTTTTTTTTTTTTAAGAAGCATAGACAATTTTTTTTAAAGATTTATTTATTTAGTATATGTAAGTATACTGTAGCTGTCTTCAGACACACCAGAAGGGGGTGTCAGATTTGTTATAGATGGTTGTGAGCCATCTTGTGGTTGCTGGGATCTGAACTCAGAACCTTTGGAAGAGCAGTCAGTGCTCTTAACCACTGAGCCATCTCGCCAGCCCCTTAACTTGAATTTCTTATATTTTTGGTTGTGAGCCTAGCCTTTAACAGCTGAGCCATCTCTCCAGCCTACAGACCACACGAAGCTTAAGAAGAAGGAAGATCAAAGTGTGGGTGGGTCCTTCAGTCCTTCTTAGAAGGGGGAACAAAATACCCACAGAAGGAGTTGCAGAGACAAAGTATGCAGCAGAGACTGAAGGAAAGGCCATCCAGAGACTGCCCCACCTGGGGATCCATATATAGTTACCAAACCCAGAAATTATTGTGGATGCCAACAAGTGTTTGCTGATAGGAGCCTGATATAGCTGTCGCCTGAGAGGCTCTGCCAGTGCCTAACAAATGCAGAGGTGGATGCTCTCAGCCAACCAGTGGACTGAGCACAGGGTTGACAAATGGAGGAGCTAGAGAAAGGACCCAAGGAGCTGAAGGGTTTGCAGCCCCATAGGACGAACAACAATATGAACTAACTAGTACCCCCAGAGCTCCCAGGAACTAAACCACCAACCAAGGACTATACATGGTGGGACTCATGACTCCACCTGCATATGTAGCAGAGGATGGCCTAGTCGGTCATCAATGGGAGGAGTGGCCCTTGGTCCTGTGAAGGCTCTATGCCCCAGTATAGGGGAATGCCAGGGTCAGGAAGTGGGAGTGGGTGGGCTGGTGAGCAGGGGGAGGGAGGAGGGGATAGGAGATTTTCAGAGGGGAAACCAGGAAAGGGGATAACATTTGAAATGTTAAATAAAGAAAATACCTAATTAAAAAAATTTTTCTATTTTAGGCTCAAGTCAAGGCAATCAATCGCTCAGTATAATCAATGCTTTTATTGGTATTAACAGGATGACAGACTTACAAATATGGCTGGAGATAAGACACTGAAATCAAATTATTAAAATCTAATTTATGTGTGTCTATCTAAATCACTCTTAGAGAGGTTGCTTGGAGAAAAGAGACTGAGTGCTCGTCTGCTGAGCTCTGGCTTCTGTCACACATAGTATGTACCTTTCTTTCCCCTGTGACAACAGTCCTACTGAGGAGTGTCAGCCCAGTGACAGCGCTCCTCCTTTTCAGCAGCTCGTCTCTCCAGTGGTGTCCATCAGGAGGGAAGAGGATGTAGCATATTGCTCAGCGGGTTCTCAGCCAAGTCCACACAGTAGGAACAGTAGTAAGGACAGAGGCACCAAAGGATGCCTTTCTCCTATGTTTATGACAACCTGCAAAGGCCAGAGGAGCTGGACAGAGCAAGCAAGGTACTGGCTGAAAGGAAAGAGAGGGGCCAACAGGATGGTTCAGTGGGCAAAGCACTTGTCACACTCATAACTTGATAACCGGAGACGGAGCCCCACAAACCATGTAAAGGTCCAAGGAGAACACCAACTCTAGTGGGTCCTCTGACCTGCACGCAGATGCTGAAGGACATGCAGCCCCACCCACATATGCAAGTACACAAGTATCATGTGTGAATATAAACACACTCATGACCACACAAACTCATACTCTAAATAAACGTAAAAAAAGAAAAAGCCAAAAAGTAGATGAGATGGCATGGCAGGCACGAGAGCTTTTCCTGTGAAGAGACAGCTCTCACCTGCAGTGACAGGACCCGATGTAGCTTTGAACAGGATCCTTCTGGCTGCTGGGTGCATGTGGACCACAAGGAGGCAAGGGTGAGGGCCAGGTGCTGATACACTAATCTGAGAGGTAGTGGCATTTATGAGGACAGGGACTATGTGGGTGGGAAGACAGGACTCTGGATAGACTTGGAAGGATACTTGACATATGTGAACGTGAAATAAAGGAGTCAAGTATGTTCCCAAGGTTATTCTAATCATTAGAAAATTCAATTGCCAGTAACTGACTAAGGGAAAGGGAAAAAGAAACAGGTGGGAAAGTCAGGGGCTGCTTCAATAATCAGTAAATCTGAGAAACCCATGAAACATTCCAATGCAGGGCTACTGTGCAGACAAGGTGCCTTGAACTCAGGGAAGAAGTCTGACTTAAAGAGTTACCAATTTAAGGTATATAGAATGTTATTTAAAAATCAAAGGCCATAGCTGGGCATGGTGGCAGAGTACCATAATCTCAGCACTTGGGAAACTGAGGCAGAAGATTTTTGTCTTGGGTAGAGATGAACGTCTTTCTGGGCTGGTGTCCTGAGCGGACCTTGGGCGAAAGTTCTGCAGCCAGCCCCACCACACCCAGAGGAAGCTCCACTCCTAGGCACTCTGACACTCTCAGGATCACAGGTAAGGAGGACCCAACATCTGTCCCAATACCAGGAGTAACTGGGACCATCGGGACCAGGCACACAGGAACTCGGCCAGAGTGGCTCAGGTTCCTTCCGGTCTCTCTGGGCTGGTGTCCTGAGCAGACCTTGGGCTCAGGCTCCACAGCCAGTCCCACAACACCAAGAAGCTGCTGCACTCCCAGGTGCTCTAACAAGCCCAGGGTCACAGGATCCGAGAATCACAGGATCCCAGAGACAGCCTGACTCTGAGAAGTTCTGACACAACCAGGATCACAGGAAGGACTAACTCCAGTCAGATTTAGCAAGGGCAGGTAGCACTAGAGACAAACAGATGGCGGTGTGTGTGTGGGGGTGGGGAGCATAAGGAAATAAACAACACAAACCAAGGTTACTTGGCATCATCAGAACCCAATTCTGACAAGAACCCAATTCAGCAAGTCCTGGACACACCATTACACCGGAAAAGCAAGATTCAGATGTAAAATCACTTCTCATGATGATGATACAGGACTTTAAGAAAGACATAAATAGCACCCTCAAAGAAATACAGGAGAGTACAGGTAAAGAGCTAGAAGCTCTTAAAGAGGAAACACAAAAATCCCTTAAAGAACTACAGGAAAACACAATCAAACAGGTGAAGGAAATGAACAAAACCATCCAGAATCTAAAAATGGAAATAGAAACAATAAAGAAATCAGAAAGAGAGACAACCCTGGTGATACAAAACCTAGGAAAGAAATCAGGAATCATAGATGCAAACATCACCAACAGAATTACAAGAGATAGAAGAGAGAATCTCAGGGGCAGAAGACACCATAGAAAACATTGACACAACAGTCAAAGAAAATTCAAAAATCAAAAAGCTTCTAACCCAAAACATCCAGGAAATCCAGGACACAATGAGAAGACCAAATCTAAGGATAATAGGTATAGAAGAGAGTGAAGACTCCCAGTGCAATGGGCCAGTAAATATCTTCAACAAAATTATAGAAGAAAACTTCCCTAACCTAAAGAAAGAGATGCCCATGAATATACAAGAAGCCTACAGAACTCCAAATAGACTGGACCAGAAAAGAAATTTCCTCCCATCACATAATAGTCAAAACAACAAATGCACTAAACAAAGAAAGAATTTTAAAAGCAGTAAGGGGAAAAAGGTCAAGTAACATATAAAGGCAGGCCTATCAGAATTACACCAGACTTCTCACCAGAGACTATGAAAGCTAGAAGATCCTGGGCAGATGTCATACAGACCCTAAGAGAATACAAATGCCAGCCCAGGCTACTATACCCAGCAAAATTCTCAATTACTATAGATGGAGAAAACAAGATATTCCATGACAAAATAAAATTTACACAATATCTTTCCACAAATCCAGCCCTGCAAAGGATAATAGATGGAAAACATCAATATAAGGAGCAAAACTACACCCTAGAAGAAGCAAGAAGGTAATCTTTCAACAAATCTACACAAACCTAATTCCACCTCTTACAACAAAAATAACACGAAGTGACAATTACCTTTTGTTAATATCTTAATATAAAAATTAATATTACCAACATATCCTAAGCGACTGAAATCCAAAAATATGAGGAATTAGAAATTTGCTGATTGTCATCCAATGGTCTCTTTAATTTGGTAATTGAAGAAATAGGTCCAACATTGTACAATCTATACATACTTTCAGCTTGTATGTGACAGTGTCTGGCTGTGTACAACATAAGGGTCTTGAAATCTTGCTTCTCCTATCTCAGCCTCTCTTTTAGTAGTATTGTTTATTTCATGTTTTTACACTATACTATGTTTTTCAGAACAGCTTATATATTTCTAAAGTATTTATATACCCAAGGGAGACATAGACAATTAACTTGGGAGGTGGCTTGTAGGAAAGAGAACAACAAAGAGTGAGACTGAATGCTTTGCTTGACATTTGTAGCTCTTGTATCAAGTTTGAAGAAGAGGACTTTATAAGTTACTCTTTCTCTGAGATGAATGCTCTTCCAAATTATCACAGCCAATGAACCAGATTCTTACCCTCACCTAATGTCTGTGCCACCCTCCAAGCAGAACCATTGTTCATTGAAACAGTTGGTGAATAACTTTATGGATAGACCATCTTAATACACACATCATTTCTTAAATAAATAAATAAATAAATAAATAAATAAATAAATAAATAAAATCAAAGGCATGAGCTCGGCATGGTGGCAGAGGCCCATAATCCCAGCACTTGGGAAACTGAGGCAGAAGATTTTTGTGTTGGGTAGAGATGGACTACGTAGTACTATCTTGTCTAAATAAATAAGTAACAAAAATCAAGAGATCAAATGAGATACTCAAAGAACAGATGGGAAAGAGGTTAAGAATTTTATTAATTGTGAGCTTGGAGACTTTGGTCTCACTAGAATCAAAGAAGTGGAGGAGCAAAGAAGTGAGCAGAGACGGGAAAATCCACAGGCTAAGACAATGAGGCACTGTGAAACAGCGCTTCATGGACACGAGAAGGGAGAGAAGGCTCAAAGGAGTCTACTGAGGATGCAACAATGCCACCACCAAAGACCTCAGCAGGAGTCTTCTGGGGGACTGTACTGGGGGAAACTTGATTGTAGTAGATTCTAGAGAGAATGGGGAGAAAAACAATACGGAGACAGTGTATTTAAGGAACATTTTGTTTTCTCATTTATGTTAAATACAAATAACTAATATTTAAAATGTCCAGTTAAATGTAAATGTCTACTTTATTTAATTTACCATCATAAAAACTTTGTTCTACATTTAAGAATAAGCAATTGCTCTAACACAGGGAGCCTGCCCTTCTGCCAGGAGAGGCAACTAAGACAGATGGACGAACTTAGTAAGTTACAGAAACTCAAGCACTGCAGAATGTAAATGAAACCAGTTTCAGTCAGTCACAGTATTGGGGTAGTATCAATTTTAACATAATTTCTAGTACAAACAGAATCACTCAGACCTCTACAACACACATGTGCATCAGCTCACTGTACCAAGATGCTAACTGTACAAATTTACGCTGGGCCCTGGGTACCTGATATTTTAAAATCTCTATACAGGATTATGGAATGGAAAACACCACAGCCTAGCATGGATGAAGAATCTATATGCATCAGTTTAAAACAAAACAAGTCCATAGAGTCAGAGTGCTCTAAAGGAGCATCCTTATAGAAGCAAGGGGAGGTGGATAGGAGAGGGAAGATCTGGAGGGGAAACCAGGAAAGGGGATAACATTTGAAATGTAAATAAATAAAATATCCAATTAAAAAAAAAGAAACTTAGTAATAAAGTCAGTGTATTAGAAAAGAATTAAGGGGCTGGAGAGATGGCTCAGTGATTAAGAGCACTTGTTGATCTTATAGTAGACCTGGGCTCAGTTCCAAGCACCCACATGGTGCTCACAATCATCCTTAACTCCAGTTCCAGATTATGTGATGCCCTCTTCTGACTTCTGTGGGCACCAGGCAAGTATACAGTACAAAGACACACAGGTAGGCAAAACATTATTCATATTAAGAAACAAAATAAAGAAAAAGAGTTAAAAACAAGCCAAGTTGATTTTCTGAAGTACTAATAACTGTCAAATTCCAGATTATAACCATATTAAAATTCACATGAATATTTTCAAATATTAAAATAATATTACTTGGGACATTTAAAGATGGAAGCTGGGCCAGTGATATAGCCAAGTGGAAGAATACTTAGTGTAGCAAGGCCAGTACTGCAAAACAAATTAAACAGATTAGAAGGCATGCTGATGCCTACTTGTGTTGTGAAAGCACATGGACAATAAGTCCAGCATGGAGAGTATTCCCCTTTAACATCAGCCTTACCTTGTGTGTAGGCAGCATCATCAGATCCCATACTCAGTTTCCGGGCATCGCTTATTCTATCCACATGTGCTAAGGCAGGGTCAGTGAGGTGCTGAATGTTCTCTGTCTCTATATAATGGTCAGGATGATTTACAAGATTCGTAAGTTCAAAGGTGGGGGAGACCACCCCTGGGGAAACAGCAGGGGGCTTATTGGGGGAAACTGTAATTTTGAAAGTATATTTTGTGTTGGGTTGAGTGACCACCACTCGAGGAGACGTTGTAGAGTTACCACCTAATACTCGGCTTTTGGGAGGATGGTGATGGATAAAGGCAGGACCCATGCTCACTTGCCCAGACATGTTCCTGGAGGCTGCAGACGCCCCAGAGTTTGTGGATATGAAGAGTGTCGGTTGGTTCCGCATGCCCTGCTCATCCCCTGCGGTGGCATTGGCTGAGATGTAGACCTTGGGTTGACTGCGGGAGATCATTTCATCAGTGCCTGGGGGACTGGCAGCTATGTAAACAGTGGGCTGATTTCTATTTAAGGTCTGGCTGTTGACCAATGAGGAAGTGCTGGCAGTTCGAGGTCCAGAAGAACGTAATTTTGAAGAACTGTTTCTCTGTGGGGGTTCAAGTTTGATTTCTATCTGGTTTTTTCGAGGTCCTGTTGAAATATTCTGAATGTTATATTGGCTATGGGCAGAAGACTGAGAGCTACCAGACGAGTGAATGGTTGGCGGTTGTGGAGTAGTTGGTGAACTGATAGGCATGTAGACATGAGAGGTCTGATGGCCCTGCTGATTTGGCTGCTGGGTTGAGGTATGTGGCAAAGGATTGGATGCAGGATAAGTAGTCCAAGGTCCAGGCTGTGAAGGTTGATAGGCTTGCTGAGGGTTCATGGGATTAAAGTGAGATACCCAGGCAGAATGTTGTTGTGTCTGTCGAGTTGTACCACTAGGAGTTGTAGTATAAGGCCTAATATAGATAGAGTTTCCCTGTGGACTGTTCAATACAGGCGGAGGTACACCATGTATGTGCAAAGATGTAGGAGCACTACGGCCAGTCTGTATGTTTGGGGCTAAAGTTACCATAATAGGATTAAACCTGGGAGTTTGTTGAGAGAGGTTTGATGTCCCTTTGCTGCCTAGGTGAAATCCAAGATGTGGTGTTGAATTTGAAGCACCAGATGTACTGGGCATTCCAAAAACATTAAAGCCTTGAGGAACTTGAGCTGGTGCTGTCTGTGGCTCCTGCTGAAACAGTTCGTTATTGGACTGTGCACCTTGAAGCTGTCCATCACTAACGCTGTGGGTTAAAGTCCTGCTTCCATTCACTCGACTTCCTTCTCTTCCATGGTGGTACACATTCTGTGACTGCAAGTCCAAGTTGAGAGAAGTCATGTGATTGCGTAGACCAGAAATTCCAGACTCATCTGAAAAATTCAGGTCTCCTTCACCATAAAGATACCTTGTACTCTCCTGAGAGAGAACAGCACAGCAGGCATCCAGGTTATTATTGTTCTACAGAGCAAAGTAAGAACAGGTTAATCTTAGTCATGAGAAGTGAATGCACAGATGCTCATTACCACAGATATGCTACACAGCTAACAAGAGACATCTTTTGATTTGAGAACTATTTTATGTATGTTTATTAATTCTCACTATTAGTATAATGGAAAAATTTACTAGTGACAGATAAATGTAAACCAAACCATTGTCTAAGAAGCTACTTAGTAAATGGGCTCATCCAAATACAGCAAAATGGAATTGAAAAGACAATTTTTACAACAAACAAAGTAAGCAACTTTAAGGTATAATTAAATTTCTTTTTAAAGTAAAATGATAAAATGCAAAGTTCTTCAAAGCATCAGAAAAGCAGTCAGTATTTATAGTCAATTGTTACACGGGCTCTTTTAAAGAGCACTTATCGTCTCAATTCTACCTGTGCTTCCTCTTGTATAAAACATGCATCTACAAATGAAATATAAGCACAAAGTAGCCAACAAAGAACTGAGTTCATGTCTCTGCCTTCAAAAGGGCACAACAAAACCCATTCCAGAGCAACATGCAGAAAAAGCAAAACCCAAAGGAAGTGTTTTTAAATAAAGTACCACACCATTGGTCATAAATTCTCCAGAAAAATACTTATTGAAAATCAATCATATATGCAGCAATGTTTGAGCTTGTGGAAGACTTAATGACAAATAAAACTGAGCTTTCACCCCACTAAAGAGCCTGTAACTCCATCAGGTAGACAGTTTTGGAAAATGGCAGTAGTCAGTTCTCTCAAGCCTATGACCTCTCCAGTCAAGGACAGCTAGCTAGGTTTAGAATACCCCAGCTAAATTCTAAGTATTTATATAATACCACAGACAGGAGTAGCTCTCTCCCCTCATCAAAGCAGTTTCTTTTTGCAGCAGACAGAGACCATTACAGAAATCTATAACTGGTCCAAATGCAGAGAATAATCAACTATGGGGTGCCCGGTATCAATGGGTACATCCACAACACCAGTGGACCAGGGTGCCTGCTGTGAGACAGTGTCTTCTGGAATGACAGGAAAGCTACGCTCATGAAATCCTAACAATATGGTTGCCTAAGTAAGACCTGCATAATGACAATACTAGTTAACATGCCAGCACAGACAGGGAAGGTACACAAGGCACCATCCCTAGGTGAGGAGCTATAGGCAGCCAATGGCTGTTGAGAGAGGGAGATCCAGTCTCTTCCAGAGATGAGCCTCCCACTCCAAGTGGTCAGCCCTAAACACATGTACATTAGAGCAAGACTAAATTAGCTCAGTGACCTGTTCCAAAAAACAAAACCAAAGCAAAACAAAACAAAAAAAACATGGAAGCTCCAGAAAACAACAGTAGAGGTTTCTCTCATCTCAGGCTCCTACTCATGCACATGTATTCACATTCTTGCACCTATACACATTAATGTACACACATACACACACACCCCTGGATTAATGATGTAGATATAGCTTGATGGTTCAGAGCACACACAAGTTGGATGAGGAGAAAACAGACAAACAACCCCCTCCCCAAAACAAAACCAAAGCTAACATAGAAACCCTATGTCCTTGGTGAAGGAAATGGTAGAGTTAGGTAAACTATGTTCCAAACACAGTGAATGAAGCAACTCTAGCTGGAGTCAAAGTTCACATTGGAAACTTTGTAAAAGGCATGGTTGGGATTAAGTAATGGAGGACTTAAAGAAGAGAATGCCACTACAGTTTAGTTGTTATTATAAGCAGCCAAGAGAGATACTGAATACAGATGAACAGAGAAGTAACAACAAAAGAGTATTTTGTGAAGACAATTCTATTAATAGATAAGATGCAAGGAGATGAACAGTCTTTTGACAAAGTAGCCAGTTAGAAGGCAAGCAATAATAAGTATCTGATAATGCAGGTGAGCAACAAGAGACCAAGTAACACAACTTAGACATGGGAGAAAAAAACTCAGAGCACTGGATAAAAAATTAGGAGCCAGAAAGAAATCAAGGATGTTCAAACGTCTACAAGCAGTCAGATAAAATCACGCAGAACCCTTGTTAGGAAAGGATGGTCCAAACACACCATCTGAACAAGGAGAGCAAGCAAGAAGGAAGGAATGGCTGATATATCGCCCCTCCCCCAGTGCTTCTGCGTCTGGAATGCTTGGTTTGTCTTCTCAATACATCAAGATTACACTACAGTATATATAGAGTTCTTTAATTTTTCAAAATACCCTAAGCAGTTCTATAAAAGACTTTACGTTTCATTCCCAGTTAACTGATTTTAAAATATAACTGGGTGCAGGGCAGTAGTGGCTCACGCCTTTAATCCCAACACTCGGGAGGCAGAGACAATTGGATCTCTTAAGTTTGAGGTCAGCCTGGACTACATAAAGAAACTCTGCCTCAAGAAACCAAAAAAGAAAAAAAAAAAAAAATCACTGAGCTATAAGTGTTCTAGACAGTTCTTTCAACATCAAGTCTGTGAAATTTGTTAAAGAAATTACATTATTTTTCTATTAGTTTTTCAATGACTCCCTGAACATCCTTAGCTTTATTTTCCTACAAATTTCTACCTTCTACTTAATTAAAAAGTTAGACTTGTATTCTAAGAGAAGGCTTACCTTACCTCTCTTCCCAGTTTCTGCTCTTTTCCCACCTTCTTAAAACTTTGACTTCTACTTTATTACTTTTATGCTGGTTGGTCTCTATCTATTTGACACAAATCTAGACATATCTGGGAGTGGAGATCTCAGCTGAGGAACCAAATCCACCAGATTGGCCTGTAGGCAAATCTATGGGATATTTTCTTGATTAATGACTGCTGCTGGAGGGAACCAGACCTGGGCAGGTGGTTACAGGTGCTTAAGAAAGCCAACTGAACAAACCAGTGAGCACCACTCCTTCATGGCTTCTGCTTCGGCTCCTGCCTAGAGTTCCTCCTCTGGGTTCCCTTAGTGACAGACTAATTTGGAAGTGTAAGATGCAATTAAACCCTTTCCTCCCCAGGTCCTTACCACCACAATAGAAACCCAACTAAGACACTTCCCTTTTCTCTCTTTTTCCCATTACATTCTACATTGATAAATGTGAACTAACTACTTACTGATTCACTCACCCAATACTTACTAATGGGGAACTACCCTTACTGTTACTCTTTTTAGAACTGTGAGTCATGTATCCTAGCAGTTAATCTACCTGGACTATACTTTTCTGTGAAAGTTTTTATTCTCATTTAACAGTAAAGAACTGAAGTGAAAATGAGGCTCATAGATGTTACTGTTGGTAACTATGAAAACCCGAACTCAAGCCTGCTTATTCTAAACACAGTTTAAGCTCTGTATAAAGGAAGCAGGTAAGCTGGAGGATTTCCTGGACCTGAGGATAACTATGCTGTAGAGTATGACATCAGGCTACAGAGTAGGCTGGGACCCCGACAACAGACTAGTGTACCTCAGTATGACAGTCAAGACCCCCAAAAGTCACCTGGAAGACATGGAAGAACACTGTAAAAAGGCAAATGTATAGCAACCCACATTCACACTGCCAGGAAACAGTAATATCTTCATTTAGAAAAGATTCATTTAGAAAGATGATTAGTGGGACTCAAACTAGGTTAAAGCTGAAAACATACAGAACTCAAAGAACAGATAAAAGATGATAAGAGTATAAGTGGTATATATGTAGTGACTATAAAACAGGATAAAAATTTCATACATTGTCAAATTTTGAAGGATCTTCAAAATACTTTTTGAGAGGAAGATTTCCAGGTTAAATGAACGGCCAGCTACAACTATCACTAAATACTTAGAATTACAGGTTTCTAGAATTTTGTATACCAAGAAAATGTAGAAATTGGAAAGATTAGTTGGAAAATTTATAAAGTAAATGTAGAATTATAAAACATTTTTTCTTTACAATTGGGAATTATGCACTGTTCATACAAACCCCTCATGTCAGAGATAATAGACTGACATGCAAACACTGTTTTGACAAATGTACCAATCAATAGAACAAGCTTTCTTTCTTTCCTTCCTTCTTTCTCTCTTTCTTTTGTTTCTTTTTCTTTTTCTTTTTTTTTTCTTTTTTCTTTTTTTTTGGCTTTCAAGACAGGGTTTTTCTCTGTGTAGCCCTGGCTGTCCTGGAGCTCACTCTGTAGACCAGGCTGGCCTTGAACTCAGAAATCCGCCTGCCTCTGCCTCCCAAGTGCTGGGATTACAGGAAGAGCAAGCTTTCTGACTCAATGATTTCCCCCCCATTTTCATACAAAGATCTGGGATTTCACCAATCTGACGAGAGGATGAAGAAAAGGGAATGAGATTATAGCGAGCAGAACTCCTGTTTGTAGGGTAGACAAGACCTATATTACAGGTAGGCACCTACAGCCCTATTGTGCCAGGGGCCATGTTACTATGAGACAACAAAATCATTTTTCGTTACAGTGCAATAATGCTAACAAAGAGTTTTTCTCCAATATCTAAAAAAACCCAGGTTAATATTATAAATAGTATTATATTAATAAATCCAAAACTCATTGAACACTAACCTGTAACATGCACCTGGATACAACAACTTCAGGCACTTCAGGGAATTTTTGTCGCAGGTCATGTAAAACCTGAAAATCAATTTGGTGGCTTCCTTGGGCCATTCGTATGTCACCTGCTCAGGTCTATCTCAATAGGCAATTCTAGGCCTGAGTGGAATTAGTACTCATCTCTTCTGGCCAAGCATTTTCTGTGAAAGAAAAAAAAAATTATTGAGAACTGACTTTAGAATGAATGTTGCATGGATTTATAATCCCAGCTACTAACCATAAACTATAAAAGTGTTACTTAGGTTTAAGGATTTTCATATAGCTATACATACTTTAGGAAACTGCTGTGGTGCTGTCTGTCTTTCCTGTCTTTTAGGGGAACCAGGAACCCCTAACCTTTCTTAATGAGTACCCAGGAGAGCCTTAGGTACAAACCCTTCTTCATTTTACTTAAAACCTTTAAGAATCTAAATGTGGCTCTAAAAGACCATGTGTATTTTATCTAAAACTTTAATGCTGCAATCTATATGTTGCTTTACATTCAGTTCTGAAATGCACAATCAACTCCTCTACACAGAATCACTAAGTCTTTCCTCCTCCAGCTCTCCATTATCACTCACACTGGTAGTCTCCTATTCACATAGGTCCTTCTCTTCTTCCATGTTCATTCACCACCAATTCATGTTGTATTTAGTTGCAAAAGTATTTTGTATCTGACAATTCTTTCTTACCCCTATTGCTTTTTTCTGGCCACCTTGCTCCATCTTAGCTACTAGTGTAAATTTCCTAATGGTCCCCTCTCTACCTCTGTTCTTTGTGTCAGTTTCCCTGCCCCCTACATCCTCAGTTTTTGCCCATAAGCTATCTTTTTGAACAGTACAGCGGAGTAGCCACTCTCCTACCAGTGTAGCTCAAAACTGCATATCACGAGGCCTCTTGTTAACTACCACATTCCTGTTCCCTCCTTTGCTAATGGGCTTCTGGTATCTTCTTTGAGGCTTTTGAATTGAACTCCCCTCTTTTTAACATTCCCTCAGGTCCTTGAAGGCTCTCTCATCTACTTCATTACATTCATTTATCAAGTGCCACCCACTGAAAAACAGGTTCCCTAACCATTCTTCCTATGTTAAAAAACAAAACACATCCACATACTACTCTTTCCTCTGTGACATTTATAAGAGCCTCTAGAGGATCAAGACCTCTGAGATTAACTACTCTGTACACTAGGTTTGCTCTCTGAACTACCTATATGAGAGAGACACTTGGAACAGCCAGGTTCAGGTTAAAATAACCCATCTGAGCTTCTGGGGTTTGTAGTTTGGGTTCAGCATAGTTAACTATCCCCTAAAACAAGCTCAGTATCACTACCCACTGGGAAACATAAAAGAATCCAGACTTTCTACATGCCATCCCTGTCTTTAATTATATCCTAAATGATTAAAATCAAACAGGAAAAACTAATCCATACTTAAGAAAAAGGCAACCAATGGAGAACAGGCCCAAAATGACTTAGCTACTGGAATTATCAATATGGACTTGAAAGTGTCTCGTGAATGGCAAGGGTGAATATACTTGGACTTCTTAGGAAATAAGTAGAATATATTTTTTTGGTGTTCACATATATGAAATTTGTATATAACATCTTTCTATTTAAGAACTAAAATACATGGAACAGAACTCCACTGGACATGCTTATCTACAGTGGAAGAGAAGAAAATAAAGCAGTCTGGAAGATGGACAGAGCTGTAAGTGGAGCAGGGCTTGCAGACCCTTGGGTGCAGTAGGTGGTACCAAAAGCTTTAATGTCCTTGTAATTAGAGACCAGAAACCAGGACACATGTAGGTAG
Source organism: Montemys delectorum (assembly GCA_019843815.1). Lineage (NCBI taxonomy): Eukaryota > Metazoa > Chordata > Mammalia > Rodentia > Muridae > Montemys > Montemys delectorum. The sequence continues at coordinate 352 of JADRCD010217703.1, read as the reverse complement.
TAAAATCAGACAAACTTATGGAATTGTGATTAAACTTTTCTCAAGTTAGTAAATGATGCAAATTTACAGATTTAAGGAAAATCATCCAAATGGTGCAATACTGTCTAACTGCTATAAACCAAGGAAAGAAATCTTATCCACAACCTGAGAAATGAATGACACCTCCGGCCAGCGTAACAGCATATTTATAGACAGGGCTCACGCTCTAGCCCAAGGCAGTTTTGAACTTGGGGCAATCCTCCTGTCTCAGTTTTTTCTAAAATACACAGTGAAGAGCACTGCTGCAAAGTGGAGGAACCATGACCTGGTTAGCAAGAAATATGCATACTGAATTCTTTTTTTTTTTTTTTTT
>JADRCD010217702.1:17245-28066 GCA_019843815.1 Montemys delectorum | reverse complement strand
TTTTGGTTTTTCGAGACAGGGTTTTTCTGTATAGCCCTGGCTGTCCTGAAGCTCACTTTGTAGACCAAGCTGGCATTGAACTCAGAAATCCACCTGCCTCTGCCTCCCAAGTGCTGGGATTAAAGGCGTGCACCACCACTTCCCGGCTTGTTGTTCTCCCCCCCTCCCTTCCTCCCCCGAGTTCCTTTGTGTAGCTCAGGCGGTCCTGGAACTTGCTCTATAGACCAGGCTGACCTCAGACTCACAGAGATCCACCTCCCTATGACTCCCCAGTGCTGGGATTAAAGCTGTGCACCACTACCACTGCCCAGCTACGGTGCCCATTATTTAAGATAGAATCATGTGTAGCCTCCAAATTCTCTATCTAGCCAAGGATGACCATGAACTCCCAATTTTTCACCTACCCCCAAAATACTGGGATTACACACTTGCCCTACTGCACTGGGCACAGCATGGTTCTTTTGGTTAAGACAAAATGTATTTACAAAAGTATGTTTTTTTTTTCTATGCCCTCCTTTGTTCCCTAATAATGACATGGAGACCTTTATATTTGTTAATAAGCTTCTTGCACGATAGCTGGGTGGCTACTGAGCTGTTTTAACCGGACTGTGCTGGCATGGCCTACTTCCCAGTCGCATGGATCATCACCTGCCACCTTGGTCTCTCCCTGGCCTCCTTCATCTGTGTCCCAGTGGGAACTCCCCAGTATCCAGCCGAGACCCTCTCCCTGGCTCTCTGGGCTTAGAAATCCTGCTCTTCCTCTCCTACCCAGCTGGATGTAGGCTGACCAGCTCTATATTGACCAATCAGAAGATGATGGAGAACATGTTCCACAAAAATTGAGTCAGGAAATGTTTCACAATAATGACAACACCCAAGTCTGGACTGCGACCAGATCTCCGCTACAGAAATCAGCATTTGAATACAGACACCCCCCAACATGGATCTTTGTGTTTATTCAAGTCTTTTATACCCTTCAAGCTCACATCTTTCATCTAGGGAGGATTTCTAGGATTCTCATTAAGGAATTTCTAAACAGCTCTTCTTGTGTTGGCTGTATGAATGGATTCTTTTCATCCAGCGTGATTTCTAACTGGTTATTACAAGGGATCATTCTAAAAAATGCTTCAAACAGGGCATCATGTAGCCTAAGTTGGCTGTGGTTGCTATTCTGAGGCTAGCCTTGAACTCTTGATCTTCCTGCCTCTGCCTCCTAAGTTTCTAGGATTGCCTTGTCAACTCGAATAGCTAGACTTTGGCTCTCTTTGTGGGTTTTTCCTTCTACCCTTCACCCACTGAACACTAACCTTTTCCTTTTAACCTCTGAACACTGGATAGGAGAGAAAACAGGACAGAGGGGAAAGGAGGTAACATTATCATTAGACTACTTCCTGTGAGTTTGATCTTAGAAGTCAGGACATCTAATTTCTTCTTGTTGTTTCTTCTTTGCACATGTCTACTTAACAGCAACCTGTAGTCCCTGCCATCGGGGCTCTAGCATTTATATATCCTCTGACAAGTCCTCAGAATTCCAAAGGTCACACAATCACAGAAACTATCTGCAGCTGGCAAATTCACACCGTTGCTAGAGCACCAGGCAAATCATAGTCAGCTGCTGTGGACTATCTGACGCAGCCCCATATCCCAGGTCTGGGATTAAAAAAAAAAAATTGTGTATTTTAAAGAAAACAAAAATGTCACTACAACCTTCTAACAGGGAAGTGATCCCTGGATGAAGTCAGGCTCTTGATACCTTCATGTCTGTCACTGCTCTGTTCTAGCACAGATCCTGCAGGTGGCTGTTGTTGAAAGGATTCTGGGTATTGGGTGCTTTGACTGATTCTGTTGCTGGAACTCTCTATCATGGGGCGAAGGACCTGGAGGCGGTAGTGATCATCTTGAGCTCACTCCTGCAGAGACCAAACCCCCCTCATCCTGCCTAATTCTGGTCTGAAGTAGCATCCACTTATCCCGCCTGTTTACTAGACAAATGGCTGAGGGCATTCACTCAGAGGTTGCCTGCGGCCATTAGCAATGATTTCCTGCCAAGTCTGTAACAATATAGGTTGTGACACGGAGTGAAGATTTCAGGGCAGAAAAGCACAACATGATTTCACCCAGAAGAGAAAGAAGTTGCATTCAGAGTGTTTATCCACTCTACTGCTAGCCAGCACCGGCAACGAGGTGGGTGGGTGCTCTGTAAATACTTGACTGGGAACAAAACACAGTGAAAACTCCAGGAGGATCAGGGGTATAAAAATGATCTGAACAGGGTCCACTGTGGTGGGGTGATGTAAAGAGGGCCGGCTGTGGTGTGTGGTGGTGCATGCCTTTAATCCCAGCACTCTGGAATCAGGGGCAGGTGGATCTCTGTGTGTTCAAGGCCAGCCTGGTCTACAGAGTGAGTTCCAGGACAGCCAGGGTTGTTACATGGAGAAACACTGTCTTGGAAAAAGAAAAAGAAAAAGAAAAAGAAAGAAAAGAAAAGAAAGATGCCCTCCACCTATCAAAGTACCAGTGTGATGGCTCAGAGGATCTACATATCTATCTACATGAGTCTGATCTCTGTCCCTGAGCCCCATGTGGTGTTGTCCACAGAGTCTATTCGCCAGGTCTTAAAGTGAGATGGGAGGCAGAGACCTGAAACTGGAAATTCATGTTCTCTAACCACACAAGCACAGTGGCACATTTATACCTGTGAGTGCTTGCCCTTAAACCTTCAAAAGATGATTTGATTTTTGTTTTTAATTTGTGTGGGAGTGTGTATGTGTATGTTTGTGTGTGTTTGTGTGTGTGTGTGTGTGGTGTTTGTTTGTTTCTTTGTTTGTATGTTGGTATTTTTGAGATAGGGTCTCTCTATCATGTAGCTCTGGCTATTCTGGAACTCACTCTGTAGACCAGGCTGTCCTCAGATTCACGGAGATCCACCTGCCTCTGCCTCCCAAGCTCTGGGACTAAAGGCGTGCTCCACAATGCCTTACTCTTGTTTTGAAGTCTGCAGAGTCTTGCTCTCTAGCCTTGTATGATCTGGAACTCATACATAGATTAGGCTGGCATCCAACCTGCTGCAGACCTGTCTCCGCCTCCCGAATTCTGAGGATTATGCACATCATCCCAGATAATGAGATTTCTATAACTACTGTTCCCTCTCTCTTATTTCTTTAAGGACAGGGTCTCATGTAGCCCAGGCTGTCCTTGAACTCACCGCTATGTATCCTACACAAGCTATCTTGAACTCCTGATTGTCCTGCCTCAGCCTCCCTAGCGTTGAGATTAAAGTTGTACATTCAAACACCTATTTGATTTTTTCTTCAAAGTCCCATATGTTATGCCTTCTAACATGTCTATATGGAAGCTAGGTCAAGTAGAGAGAATTTTCTCCCTTTTGGCTAAATGATCCTGAGGTGGCTCTGCCCCTGAAGTGGCCACCAGAGGGCAGGGCTGTTCTACTGTGGGGATATTGTGACCACCTGACCAAGCTCCAAACAGAGCTTTGAAGTCCTGAGGAAGCCTGCCTGGAAATCTCCATGGACTTGGCCTGTTTCCCCTCACTCAGTCGCAATTCCTAGACTGAGGTCCCCAGCCCCAAGCTGTCTTTCTGCTTCTTGTGTGATGAGCACAGCCCGTCAGACACCTTCTCTGGACGCACCAATCTCTGAGAGCGTTGTTGAAGGGCTTTGCAGGAGACCTTCAGTGGGAAAGCCCTGCCTCTTCTCCAGAACAAGCTTAAGGCTTGCTAGCCTCCAGACTGGGGCAGACAGTCCTCCCTGGGAGGCCTGGAATGCCCGAACTGAACCGACCTTGAGCAACAAACTGGTGGTGGTGGTGGTATGTATGTCACGGTGTGTATGGATGGATGAAAGATAAACAGATCCCGTGAGGGTAAGGGGAGTGAGAGAAAAGGGCTGGGATTGATTGAAACTGGAACCCACCAATTTGGCTAGACTGACTGACCAGCGATCTCCAGGAATCAGCTTGTCTCTGTCTCACCAGAGCAAGGGAATATGGGCACCCACTATCTGCCACATACAGCTTCTCCATGGGTGCTGGGGGCACACTTGCAAGCACTTGTAGTGAGACTTTGGTTTTCTTAAAAAAAAAACCCAGTTAGGCCGGGCGGTGGTGGAGCACACCTTTAATCCCAGCACCTGGGAGGCAGAGGCAGGCGGATTTCTGAGTTCGAGACCAGCCTGGTCTACAGAGTGAGTTCCAGGACAGCTGGGGTTACACAGAGAAACCCTGTCTTGAAAATACCAAAAAAACAAAAAACAAAAAACAAAAAACAAAAAACCAAAACCAAAACCAAAACCAAAACCAACCAAACAAACAAAATACACACACACACACACACACACACACACACACACACACACACACAAAAACCAGTTAGGTTATGTGAATATGTCTTTGTCTTAATCCCTGGCTGCTTTAGATTGTCCACTGCAGCTGACTGTGATTTGTCTCATGCTCTGGCAGGAGTGTGATTCTGCCAGCTGATTATAGTTTGTTTTTGGAAATCTAGGCAGTCTTGAGAAGGTATAAAGATGCCAGAGCCTTGAAAGGGATGGCAGCTGCTGCTCCCTCTGCTGCTTGTTCCTGTTGGTGAGTTTGCTGCTTTTGCTCTTTGCTGGATTGCTGGTTGGAGGCATCCTGGTGATACCAATTGGACTCGCCTCCTAGGAACTCAATGCCCCAATCAGCAAGAAGTAGTCTAAAGAGATTTACGCCCCCTTTCTCCTCTAACCTTCTTTCTCACCTACCTAGTGTTGGTGGGTTAGAAGGGATTGGTAGAGAATCGTTGAAAGGGAGGTAAATATAAGAACCCAAAAAAGTATGGTTACAAGCATGTCTCTGAAGGTCTCCCCAGCCCCTGCAAGTGCTATTTTATACAAAAGTCAGGGAAATCTGATGAATTAACTCTGAATAGACACCTCCAGGAAATTAGCCAGGCGAAGGCTGGAATCATGGCCAAAACAATAAAGTGCTTGGCTAGCGTGTACCTAGAGCCTGGGCTAGATCCCTAGGACCCTAAAGTCAAATTCAGAGCTCCTTAAAACAAACAATAGTGACAATACTTGGGGGAGAAGTTAAGCCAGAATGTGCAAAGGCCTGTGGCGGCAGAGCACACATGTGAGTTGTGTATCTGTGGGGCTGGCGATGAAGAACCTGCAGGGGTACAGGGCCCAGCGGTCTCTCTGCCTCTTGGTTCTCAGGGATACAGGACTCCACAGAGTTGAACCATGGAGTTCAAAGCTAGACACGCCCACAGGATGATGAACTCCAGATCTGCAGTGATGCGCTCATCTGAGGCCACATGGCAGCAACTCCATGATTCTAAAATGAAGGCTTGCTCTACTAGTGCACCCAAGTCTGGCTGCTGTGCTTCATCTCCAGCCTCTTACACCAACTCTGTTTTCATAGTCCCAACAGCATCCCCTGGGTGGCAGCAGAGGTCTGCTAGTGCCGTGCTAGTCAGTGGGCCAGCTCTACTGTGCACACTCACAACCCCATACCTTGCCTTGCTTCCCTGAACCTCTGAGGCAGCTCTGGTTTCTCAGTACTTGGCAGGCTCCTTGATCCTCTCACTCACCACTCAGATCAGAAATAGGGGCTGGCTGAGATGGGTGCTTGCATGTGATGCTGATGAGAGGAAAAGGTCAGGATGCCTGTCACGATATCCTAAGAGTCCATGTCCTTTGGCCCAGTGCCTCCTGCAGTAGGATGCAGCCCACAACGGTGCACGATTGGTGCAGATTCATATGCAGGGATCTCCGTGCAGAACAGTAGGCTTATTTAGACCTATGTGTGTGCCTGTGGGAGTTTATATACACCATGGGCAGGCATGGGCCACCCGAGGAGGCCAGAGGGTGTTGGATTATCTGGAACCGGAACTACAAATGGTTTTGAGCCACCTGACATGAGTGCTGGGAACTGAACCCAGGTCTTGTTCAAGAGTGTTAAGTGCTCTTAACCACTGAGTCAGCTCTCCAACACTGAGCAATATGTTGTAAGGAGATCTGTTTTATTTTTCTATATAGGATTTCTCTGGCCAGGTAGTCCTGAAACTTGCTCTGTAGATCAGGCTGGCCTTAAACTCAGAGAGGTGTGCCTGCCTTTGCTTCCCGAGTGCTGGAATCGAAGGTGTGAGCTACCATTGCCTGGCTACCTACAAGAAAAATCTTAAAGAGGAGGAAGAGGAAGAGGAGGAAGAGGAGCAAGGACAACAAAAAAGAACAGCATCTAGTGTTTGTGATGACTGCATACACCTTTAGCCCTAACTTTTAGAAGGCAGAAGCAGAGAGGCAGAGAGGCAGAGAGGCAGAGAGGCAGAGAGGCAGAGAGGCAGAGGAAGATGGATCTCTGTGATTTTGGGACCAGCCTGGTTTACATAGTGAGTTTTAGGTTAGCTGGGGCTACATAGTAAGATGGTGCCTCCACAAAAGAGGAGAAGGAGATGAGAGAGCTGAAGAGAGAGCTCAGCAGTTAGGAGTGAGCACCATGCGTGCAGAGGGCCTGAGTTCAGTTCTCAGCTCTAGGTCAAGTAGCTTACAACTGCCTGTAATTCCTGCTCCTGGGCATGTGGTGACTTTTGGTCTCTGAGGGGCACTGACTCTCAAGCACATTCATACACACATAGTTAAGAATAAAATTTAAAATGTTTAAAAATCTTCAGAGGGAAAAAGTAAAGCCTGGAGTTGGCACATGAGCTATGGCACTGCTGGGCTTAAACCCAAGAGAAGCAATTAACATTTACACAGACAACTCAGCACGAATGCTCAGAGCAGCACTATTCATGACAGCTAAATGAGGAACAGCTCAGATATATGAATAAAATAGGCCATGCAGTGATTTTATTCAGATACAAAAAAGAATGGAGGGGCTGTGAGTGTAGCTCCATTGCTAGGGTGCTTGCTGAGTTTGCACCAAACCCTGGGTTCATATCCAGCTCAGTGTAAACCCATCATGGTGAGGGCAGGCATGTAATCCTAGCATTTGGGAGATGAAGACGGGAGGATCAGAGGTTCAAGGCTTGCTTTGGTTTCTTAAGGAGTTCAAGGTCAGCCTGAACTTCGTGAGACTCTCTGTCTCAAAAAAAGATGGAGAGCTGAGTGATGATGTGGTGGTTAAATGTTTGCTGCTGTCACAGAGAGAGAGGACAGGTTCAGTCCTCAGGACTCACATGGTAGCTCATAACTGTTTAAACTCCAGTTCTTCTGACCTCTGAGGGCACCAGCATGCATGTAGTGCTCAGCCGTTCAAGCAGGCAAAACATCCAAACACAATAAGTAAATCTTCAAAACAAACAAACAAATAAAACCCCCAAATTCTTCTTCATCCTATTCTCTCTCTTTCAAAATCGTACATTTCTTTATGTATGCATATGTCTGTGTGCATGCATGCCTGCTGTGGGGAAGCTTGTGCCGCAGCACGTGTGTTGAACAGAGGACAACTTGCAGGCATTGCCTCTCTCCTTCTACCGTGTGGGTCCCAGAGGCTGACCTCAGGTTATTGAGTTTAGTGGCAAACACCTTTAACCTCTGAGCAGGTCTGGGTCTCCGTGTTGGTGGCTCATCTGCTTTTCACATTGTGTGGATTTTGGTGTTGGTTGTTTGGGGCTGTTACATTTACTTCTGAGTTTCCAGTGCCTGGGATAGGACCTGGCAACAAAGTAGCATTAAGCCAGCAGAAGCAAGGAGTGAAAAGCAACAGTTTTATTACTCTTCACCCACTGGCTCACCCACCTCCACCTCCCATCCTCGCTACCACCCCTGACCCCAATCTCAGTTGGTTTCCTTGGAGGGAATAATTTCTCATGGTTTTTCCTGGTACCTAGCTCAGTTCCTCTGAATAACTTGTTATTGTCCCAACTTTTGTTGTTTTGTTTGTTTGTTTTTGAGATAGGATCTCACTAGTTGCTTTGCAGATTAGACTGGAGTACCATCTTCCCTGCCTTTGCCTCCCCAGTGCTTGGACTATAGGCATGTATTACAGCACCTGTGAGCAGTTTTTTAAAATGTATTTTATGCATTTTAACCCCTCTACTGACTTTCCTGGACTCTCCCATTAGGTAATAGGTAATCTTTTACTTCCAAACCGACATTTTACATTTAGTTAAATCATTATGACTATGTAAATATTGTTCACAGCGAAGACAAATTCCCACACTGATTATATTTCTTTCCACACAGCTTTTGCTCTTCCCAGAGCATCTAATTGCCTGTTTCATTCCCCGAAATGCTTATTATTATTATCATAATCCTGATAATTTTCCAGTATTACACCATGTTAGAGATTCTTGGGAGTTTTATTTTTTTCTCCCATGGTACTTATCACACTTTGCAACTGTGCATTTATTTGGTTATTTATTTTCTTGCCTGTCTTGTTCACTCATTGGAACATAAGCTTCTAGAGCAAAGCTTGTTTCCAGAATGTTCCCAGCATCTGACACCTGCTCCTTGTCCGACACATAGGACCTGGGGCTTGATAGAAATAAGACTGGCCAGTGCCCACAGAGAGTGTGCTGGCTAATTTGTCGTTGTTGTCAACTTGACTACATCTGGAATTAACTAACATTCCAAAATGGGGCACATCTGGGAGGGACTTTTTGCTTAATTTGAAATGGGAAGATTCACTTCTATTGTGGATCTTTGAGGTGGGAAGACATCTTTAATCCAGATCTCTGAGATGGGAAGACCTGCCTCTGATCTGGGCCACACCTTCTAATGGAAGCCATATATAAGGACCAGGAAGAAGGAAGCTTTTGTTCTTTGCTACCAAGTCCATTCCTTCACTGGCTGCTTCGTGCACATTCAGGCTCGTTCTGAAGGCCAGCTAAAACATCCAGCCTTGTGGATTGAGCAACTACTGGATTCTTGGACCTTCCATTCATAGACAGCCCCTGGTGGGTTAGCTAGACCACAGCTTGTAAGTCATTCTAATAATCCTGACTTGTGGTGCTTGACTAATCCAGCTATCCTCCTGTTTCTGCCTCCCCAGTGCTGGAATTAAAAGCATGTGCTGCTGTGCCCAGTTTTTTACCTGGGTGCTAGGGACTGAACTCATACTTGGGTGACAAGCACTGTACTGACTGAGCTATTGTTTCAGCACCCCATTTTGTGTTTTGAGACCCCCCACTATGTAGTTAAGGTTGGCCTTGAACCCCTGATCTTCCTGTCTCCACTCTCTGAGATGATTTGTAGCCATTATGTGGGTACTGGGACATGAATCTATGGCTTCTGCAAAAGCAGTAAAGTGTTCTTAACTGCTGAGCTAGCCCTCCAGCCCTACCACATTTAACTTGTTGTGTGGGTCCCAGGAATCAAACTTAGATCCTCAAGTTTGCATGGGAAGCACTTTACCCACGGAGCAACCCAGCAGGCTCTTTTTGTTTAGGAGACATGCTCTGATACAATCTGAGCTGGCTTTGAACTCTACATAGCCACATCCCGAGTTCTGGGATTGTAGGTATGCACCACCAGACTCTGTTTACATGGTGCTGGGAATGAAGTCCAAGGCCATGTGCTTGCTAGGTATGTTGGTTGGAATTAATCAACTTGAGAATCTAGAATCACCTGGGAGTTAGGGCTCTGGGCATGCGCCTTAGTTCCTTTTCTAGTGCCATGACAAAACACTACAATCAAGGGAACTTATAAAGGAAAGCATTTAATTGGCTCATGGTTCCAGAGGATGACAGTGTCCATGACCATCATGGTAGGGATCATAGCAACAAGAAGGCATAGATAGTGCTGTAGCCGAGGTTGAGAGTTTACATCTGACCCACAGCAGAGTCAGAGGAGACCCAGTTGGAGTAGTGTAGGCTATTTGTTGTTGTTGTTGTTGTTGTTGTTGTTGTTGTTGTTTTCAAGACAGGGTTTCTCAGCCCTAGCTGTCCTGGAACTCACTCTGTAGACCAGGCTGGCCTCTAACTCAGAAATCTGCCTGCCTCTGCCTCCCAAGTGCCGGGATTAAAGGCGTATGCCACCACTGCCCAGCTTGTATGGTCTTTTGAAACCTCAAAGACCACCCTCAGTGACACACCTCCTCCAACAAAGCTACACCTCCCAATCCTTCCCAAACAGTTCCACTCACTGGGGACCAAGTGTTCAACTATGTGAGCCTATGAGGAGTATTCTTATTTAAACCACTATGGCATGCCTGTGGGGATGATCTTGGTTTCATTCACTGACGTGGGAAGAACTACCTACTGTCGGTTGTACCACTCCTGGGTGGGAGCTTGGACTGTGTACATGGAGAGAGGCAGCTAAGTAGCGTGTGCACTCACTGATTTCTGCTTCCTGACTGTGGATGCAGAGCAGCAGCTACTTCAAGTTTCTGCTGCCTTTACTTCCCTATCGCAGACTGGACCTCTGAGCACTGAGCCAGAATAATGTCTTTTCCTTAGGTTACTTTAATTTTTCACATTTATTCATTTAAATATTGTAGTGGCTATTCCTGGTTGTCAACTTGACTATGTCTGAAATGAACTACAATCCAGAATTAGAAGGCTCACCTGTGGCCCTAATCTGGAGGCTGAGAGATACAAGTTTCTGACCTGAATCTTGGCATGGAGACCTTGAAGAATAGTGGCTATGAATCCCATAGGATTAACATAGAAAGCTCTATGAATTGAAGATCATCTGGGATTAAGGGTGTGGTGGCATAGTGGCTATGAATCTTAGAAAATTAAGACTAGAAGATCTACGAGTTCAAGCAAGGTCATCTGGGGTTAAAGGTGTGGTGGCACACACCTTTAACCTGGGCCACACTTTTTGCTGGAGACCTATATAAGGACATTGGAAGAAGGAAGGCTCTCTCTGCTTC
>JADRCD010217702.1:0-16845 GCA_019843815.1 Montemys delectorum | reverse complement strand
TGTGTGTGTGTGTGTGTGTGTGTGTGTGTGTGAGCTTGAGTTCTTGGGCCTGCAGGAATGTATATGGAATCTGTTTTTCTCCTTCTCCCATGTGGGTCCTAGGGATTGAGCTCAGATCATCAGGCTTCTTGGCAATTGCCCTTACCTGCTAAGCTATCTTGCTAGCCCCTTACATTGATTTTGCCAGGATATTTTATTTCAGCAAAAGGAAAAGTAACGAAGAGGCTAGGCAAGTATTTTGTCAACTGTCTCCCAGGCAGGTCCTATATACAGCATGGGATTGCTTTGGGATCTGCCTGCTTCCTGCCCCAGTCTCCTGCATGCAGGAGGATGTGGCTGCGAACACTTTGCCTGACATGCATTCCTAATTTATCTTATGGTTTGGAAATCAAACCTGGGGCTGTACATGTTGGGCAAGCATCCTTGCACTAAACAGTGGCCTCAGCCATTTAACATTTAAACATGTAAAACATTTTTATTATTAAAAAACAAAACAAAACAAAAAAAAAACAAACAACAGCAACAAAAACAAGCAGCATGTGCTTATTTTAGAAAATTTGGAAAATAGAGAGAAATTAAAACACAGGAGTGTCAAACAGTCCCTGGATGGGCATTATTCACACGACACGCATGTTTTTTCAAATTTTCTGATATTCTTACATATGTTTTTTTAAAAGGTGAGTGGGATGCTGGTTTCTGTGGCTGTTTTCCACTTGTTTGGGATAACAACATACACAGTGTGAGCATCTTCACCTGACATCACAGGATTTACTGTTATCCAAAAGTGTATCAGTTGGAAGACCACCCTTCAGGTGCTCCCATGACAGCCCCTCCTCCCCCACATGTTCTATCTCATTCTCCCCAGGCAGATGTTGCATAAGGATGCTCCTGGGTAACTAAGCTGGGGGGATGCACTCTTGAGGCACAGGAGTAGGGGCCCCTGTGTGCCCTTGTCCCTTTCCTGACTCTGGAGGACACATGTGTGTCTTGGTGCCCAAAGTTTACCCTTTCAGATGGCCTAGTTGGACCCTGGGTGGGCAGCATGGGAGGCTGTCTGTAGACAGGGGTCTCAGATCCTTTGAGACCTTCTGGACGTGCCCCTGTTCTTGGCCTCTCCCACCCTACCCCCACCCCAGCCCCCAATCCCTTTTCATCCATTACCTCCCTCCAGCCATCATTAGTGTCTAAAACATCTATGAGGCCTTGAGTCACTGGGCTCTGGGGCCTTTGTTTGCATCCACTTCCCCAGGAGTGCAGTGAGCTGAAGGTCATGGACACAATGCTAAATGGCTCTCCTCCCCATTGATGCTGAGGCCCCCGCGCTTCCCTGAGAGTGGAGGCCCTCTCCAGTTCTTGCTCCCGCCAGCTTCATCAGGGAAACCTGCCTTTTATCAAACCGCTACCCAGTCTCACAGCCTCAAGCTTTCTGAAAGTTGGGAGAAGCTGGAGATGTGACTGCACCCCTGCACCCTTCCCCCGTCCCACGCCCCAAGCAGCCAGCTTCCCATTGCTTCTTCCTCCTGGGAACCAGCTGAAGGAGGCACCCCTTGATGACATTGTTTCCCCTCTATGACTATTAAAGGGCCAGAATATTCCCAAGGCCAAAGGGTCAGGCCACTAAGTTGCCTTGGGGACCAGTCACCTCAGACAGCAGTTGGGGAGGGCTGATAACCGAGCATTATTTATTTTGTACTGCTTTTACATACATACAGAAGTGGTGGGAAGACCTGTGCTAAGGTTATAGGGGAGTTATAAGGTTGTATGTACATATGAGGCAACATATAACAGGGTGGAAGTCTCTGTAGTGAGACCAACCTGTGAAGGTGAAACTTGAGAGTCACTGGAAACCTCAATATGTCGAAGAAAGGTATGTGGGTCATCTACTGAGGAAACCTATTGATACCCATCAGAGAGGCCATATTGTTCTACAGGCTGCACGGGCGTGGTCCCTGCAGTCCATGGGACCCTAGATGATGTCACCAGGCCTGGACACTGAGCTATAAAACTTGAGAGTCTCCCTGCTGACTGTCAATCTATAACCCAGTCCCTCTTGCAGTAAGAAAGTTTATGCTGCCGAGCAGTGGTGGCGCACGCCTTTCATCCCAGCACTTGGGAGGCAGAGGCAGGCCGATTTCTGAGTTCGAGGCCAGCCTGGTCTACAGAGTGAGTTCCAAGACAGCCAGGGCTACACAGAGAAACCCTGTCTCAAAAAAACAAAAAAAAAGTTTATGCCACTGGATACTGGAAATATGAAATTTAGTTATTTATTTATGTATTTAATTTCACAGGGCCCCATAACCAAGAGACTGCCTCAACTCTCAGAGAAGACTGTAGACTTCAGAAAACTGTTTGGACTATGAGGATGGTGGGGAGTTTGGAAGTTGAACTGAATGCATTTCATAATATGAGATAGCTACAAGCGGATCGGGGCCCGGAGTACGGTATCAAGGTTAGAATGTGCAATGTTCCCCCATAGACTGTTGCTTCAATGCTTGGTTCCCAGCTAGTGGCTGGAGGTTGTAGAACCTTTGGGAAACACGGGTGGGGGTTGGGGGCACCATTATCAGAAATGGGTCACAGGAATGACTCTTGATGGTCATATTTGCTACTGATTCTAGCTTGAGTTCACGATTTCTTGGTTAGCTGCCATGAAGTGACCAGCATCCCCGTGCTCCTTCCAACCAAAACTAAGCTGCTTCTGTTGCCATGGCGACTGCCAGGATGACCTGAACTCCTCTGAAACTGTGGGCCAAAGTTAATTCTTCTTTAAGTTGCTTCTATCAGATATTTTTTCCCATGGCAAAAAAAGTAACAAATTTGATGGCCAGTATACCAACTAAGTGTGACAGAAGAGAAGCTTGGTGACTTCAGAGGCCAGGCCAATATCCCAGGCAAAAGTCCATGATCTTTCTGAAACTCTGTAACCTCTGTATCAGTAGGAAATCTTCCCTCCCCTTCCTCCCCTCCCTCCTCTCCCCTCCCCTTCCCCTCCCCTCCCCTTCCCTTCTTTCCCTCCCCTTCCCTTCCCATCTCTTCAACCTGGGGGTTAAGCAACAGGGATCCCCTAAGACTATCAAAAACACAGAGATTTACATTATGATTGACAACAGTGGCAATATTTTACAGTTATGAAGTAGTAATGAAATAATTTTATGGTTGGGCGTCAGGACAGCATGAGGCTATTGTAAAGGATCGTAGCACTAGGGAGGCTGAGAGCCACTGCTCTGTCCAGTAAGCACAGTTCCCTGAAGCCACCGCGCCAGGAGAGACCTCAGATGCTCAGGGTGTGTGAACGCAGGCCCTGCTAAACCTGGTCTTTGAGTCACCAAGCCTAGGCATTAACAGACATGCATAAGCCTCAGGATTACTCCAGTCCTCACAAGTTCAAAATAATTCCTTGTTGTGTAAGTACAGAATACATAGCAGAACTCCCCAGTTCTGGAAACTAAGACACAGTCTCTGCTGTGCTCTGTCCAAACTTCCAGTCTCCAGACACTTGTGAATGTACAAAGTTGGTCATTAGTTTATGCCACTGGATTTGAGTGGCTTGTGAGGTAGTGACAGACAATCAGACACATGGCTTCGATACATCTGTGTGTCATATGGCATCAATACATCTGTGTGTCATGTATACCTTGCTCTGTATTTGTTTGGCTTTGTTTTGATTTTTTGATTTTTTTTAAAGATTTATTTATTTATTTATTTATTTTATGTGTATGAGTACACTGTACCTGTACAGATGACCGGGAGCCATCATGTGGCTGTTGGGAATTGAACTCAGGACAGCCCCACTCGCTCCGGCCTGCTCGCTCCAGGGTAATACACTGTAGCTGTCTTCAGACAGCACCAGAAGAGGGTGTCTGATCTCATTACCGGTGGTTGTGAGCCACCATATGGTTGCTGGGATCTGAACTCAGGACCTTCGGAAGAGCAGTCAGTGTTCTTACCCGCTGAGCCATCTTGCCAGCTCTTGATTTTTTTTTTTTTTTTTTTTTTGAGACAGACTGTCATATAGTCCAAGCTGAACTCAAACTTGCTATGTAGCCAAGGGTGACCTTGAACTCCTTAATCCTCCTGTCCCAAGACCCTATGCTTTTCTTTAAGATAGGGGTTCTCACTGGGCAGTGGTGACACATCCTTTTAATCCCAGCACTTGGGAGGCAGAGGCAGGCAGATTTCTGAGTTTGAGGCCAGCCTGAGTTCCAGAACAGCCAGGGCTACACAGAGAAACCCTGTCTCACCCCCCCCCCCCAAAAAAAAAAGATAGGGTTTTCACTATGTTAGCCTAAGTTAAAGCCATGGCCTTCTGTATCAGGCTCTCAAGTAACTGGGATTGCAGGTGAGTGACCCTGTGACCAGCTTGACCCAGTTACTGTTACAATGTTTCAACTCTCACAAAGGACATTCTGAGCCTTCAGTAGTCACTCCTTATTGCCCGGCAATGTTTCTGAGCCCTCCACCCACCCATCTGCTCCCTCTCTGGGTGGTTAGCTTATTCTGGGCACATGGAATTAAAACCATGTACCTGGGTACGCTGATGCATGTCTGCCATCTTGGCACTTGGGAGGCGAATGCAGGAGGATCAGGAATTAATTCAAAGTCACCCTCCCCTACATATGGAACCCAGACTGGGCTACATGAGACCCTGTGTCAACACATTGCTAGAAAGTGTATAGGCCTTTGTGCATGGCTGCTTCCAGTTAGCATCATGTTTTACATACTCATCCATGCAGTGTCTAGACAGTTCATCTCTTTTTTTTGGGGGGGGGGGGTGAGACAGGGTTTCTCTGTGTAGCTCTGGCTGTCCTGGAACTCACTCTGTAGACCAGGCTGGCCTGGGACTCAGAAATAGGCCTGCCTCTGCCTCCCAAGTACTGGGATTAAAGGCGTGTGCCACCACTGCCTGGCCAGTTCATCTCCTTTTATTGCCAAATAATAGTCTATTGTATAAGTATATCATGTTATTTACTCACTCATCAGTACCTGATATTTTAGGTTGTTGCTACCTTTTGGCTACTATGTATAATATTATTAATAATAATATATAGTGAGCATACACATTTTATAAAATTTCCTGTACAAATATTTGAGTATGTGCTCAAGAATGGAATTATTGGGTCATATGATAACTTTGTCGTGTGTGTGTGTGTGTGTGTGTGTGTGTGTGTGTGTGTGTAGGAGGCTATGTGTATACATATGTGTGTGTGTGTGGAAGAGTATGTGTGTATGCATGTATGTATGTGTGGAGAAGGGTATATGTATGTGTGTTTGCATATGTGTGTTCATATGCATGTGTATGTATGTGGAGGAGGATGTGTGTGCGTGTGTGTGTGTGTGTGTCCCCAGAGATCGAGACTCAATTGTTTTCCTCAACTGTTCTCTACCTTTATTTTTTTGAGACAGTCTCTCCCTGCACCTGAAGTCCATTGATTTGGAATGCTTTTAGTCCATGAGCTTCAAGGCTCTTCCTGTTCCCCTTCCTCTCCCAGGGCTATGATTAAAAATATATACTGCCTTGCCAGTTCATCTTCAATTTGTAGGAATTACAAAATAGTTTGCATCATTGTATAGTACCACAAGAACATTTCTACTTAAAAAAATTTAAATTATTATTGCTGTAGTCTGTGTACATGAACATGAGGGTGTATCACAGTATATGTGTGGAGGTCCAAAACCAACTTTGTAGGGGGCTGGAGAGATGACTCAGTGGTTAAGAGCACTATGTGCCCTTCCAGAGGCCCTGAGTTCAATTCCCAGCAATCACTTGATGGCTTACAACCATCTGTAATGGGATCCAATGCCCTCTTCTGGTGTGTCTGAAGACAGCTACAGTGTACTCATAAAATAAATAAATCTTAAAATAAAACAACCAATCTTGTAGAGTTTGTTCTCTCCTATCTTCCCTCAGGTTCTAGGGATTGAATTCAGGTCATCAGGCTTGTGGAAAGGGGCTTTTAAGCACCTAAGTTATCCTGCTTGCCCTTTAAAAAATACTTATTACTATACATATGATTAAAATGTCCTTCCTTTATTGATCTGGTCCACAAAGTGAGTTCTAGGACAGCCAGGGTCTCAATGAATAAACAAACAAACAAACAAACTGTCTCTTATTTATTTGAGTGTGTGTCTGTGCGATTGTATGTATGTGCTGATTTGTATGCTATGTGTGGATAGGTACCTGTGGAGGCCAGAAGAGAGCATCAGGCCATTTGTGATTGGAGCTCCAGACGGACATGAGCTACCTGACATAGATGCTGGGAACCAAACTCAGATCCTCTGGAAGAGCAGCAAATGCTCTTAACTTCTAAAATGTCTCTCCAGCCCTGAAGATGTCCTTTAAAGAGCAAATAAACTATAAGATCTTACTTATTTCCTGTTTGTTTTGAGTCTGAGTCTTGTTGTATAACCCTGCATGGCATAGAACACGCTCTATAAACCAGGCTGCCCTCTAACTCAGTGACACACCCCTTGCCTCTGCCTCCTGGGTACTCAGATGAAAGGTGTGGGTCACCATGCCTGACTGATTTAGTTTTTGAAATAGAAACACATCACACAGTCCAGGCTGATCTGGAACTCACCATGTAGCAGAGGGTGGCTTCCAAGTAGTGGCAATCTAGCTACTTCAGTTGTCCAACCGGGACAACAGTTACTTGCCCTCATGCCCATCCTTATCGACTATCTTGGAACGAAATGCATTGTACCTATAACGATAGGAACAATTCTGCAGGGCTGATTTATAAAATGAAGGAATATAACTGATACTTTGCAAAACAAACAAACAAAAACCAAAACAAAACAAAAAAACAAAAAAAATTTTGGAGTCAACTGGCCTTTTCAAGCAAGAGGTCTGCTAAAGGACCAAGAACAACTGCTCCAGGGCTGGCTTAGAGACTTGCTTTCAATTCACAACAAGATTTTGGTACACAGAGAGCAATGGGCTCTTGGTTCTGTTGTGAGCAGGTCACGCTGAGCTGCCTCTGCTGGGGCCCAGCGTCATTCACCTGGGCCAGAAGGACAGAGGCGGCTCTGAACCTCAGCTTGGGCTGCTCGATTTGAAGTCCAGGCTGCTCCGTTCCTTTGTGCAGCAGGCATGAAATACTCAGAGGATACCAGGCAGCAGGGACAGGGACAGGGACTGAGCTGAGTGCCTGTAAAAAGGCCACTTCAAGCCCCATTGTGGGGACAGCAGCAGGTGGGCACGTCTGAGCTCTGAATGCCTCTTCCCCGTGATGCACTGCGCTAATGGATGTGCATTAACAGTGTCCTTCCTGGCCACCGTGTTGCTCTCTTTTCCTCAGGCCCTGCTCGAGAACTCTGCATTCCTGAGGAAGGGCAGCAGTCAATGCCTGAGGGCCCCACAAAGGGGCCATTGTGGTCATCACTGAGTCACATTGGTAACTGCGGGCACCTGAGCTCAGTCTGGAGTAAGTGGTTGCAGGCACATCATCCGTCATCCGTCATCCGGGAGAGTCTGGTGTGAGTCTAACGTCCAGGACATCTTCAGCAAAGACTGCACCTCCAGGAAGTCCATTCTGACTGTCCAGAAACAAAACCTCCCTTTGAAAAGAGGGTTTGGGCTAAGGCAAGCTTGGGAAAGGGCACAAGAGGCTGTGTGGAGGAACACGCCTACGCCTTGAGCCAGGGAACAAGAGCAGGATGTTCTAACGCAGAGCCCTGCATCACAGCCTTGCCCTACGCCACGCCATCGTGATAGAATGGATGCTGCTGCGTGTAGGAGTGATGCAGAGGCTGTCACCCAGGCTGGCTGGCCATCTACAGGATGCTTTTGCCAGAAGTTGTGGTACTTAGCAAGAGATCCGTCTTGTCTCTTGGTTCTAGTTTTCTCTGGGATTAGGCAGAAAGATCGTTGGCTAGCCCACATGAACAGACTTGAGCAGATACGAAGGAAGACAGAGAGACAAATGGACAAGTGTCGAGCTCCTTGGCTCAGAGCTCAGAGGGCTTTGTTGTGTCTATTGGCCACATTTTGTCTTCCTTCCTTCCTTCCTTCCTTCCTTCCTCCCTCCCTCCCTTCCTTCCTTCCTTCCTTCCTTCCTTCCTTCCTTCCTTCTTTCCTTCTTTCCTGTCTCATGTAGGTCAAGATGACCTTGAAATCATTATATAGTTGAAGACCCTAAAGCTGGTCTTTGCTACGTTATGGGTTCTTTTTCCCACCTTTGATTCCCTCCGTTCTAGGTTTCACCACCATCACTAGATAGAAGAGAAAGAAGGATGGAGGGGAAGAAGAGAGATAGAGATCCCCACTTAATTTCTTTCCTTTTGTTTCTTTGAGCATGGCTACTAACAAACCACATCCATCCCCCTAAACAACCACCAACCACCCCTCACCCCTCTCTCTCGGGCCAGGCCCTTATCTACCCTCTAAATGTCACACACTGGCAGGATCTTTCTGCAGCATGGCTCTGCTAGAGCAGGAGGCAAATCTCAGTCAGCTGGGGCAGAAAGTCCAAAGCATCCCCATATCCCATATCTAGGATTAAAATGAAAACACTTTCTTATAGAATTTCTGTGTATGTTTTTTTTTTTTCAAGACAAGGTTTCTCTGTGTAGCTCTGACTGTCCTGGAACTCACTCTGTAGATCAGGATGACCTTGAACTCAGAAATCTGCTTGCTTCTGCCTCCCAAGTGCTGGGATTAAAGGCATGTGCCACCACTGCCCGGCTTATTTCTGTGTTTTTTTGTTTTGTTTTGTTTTGTTTTTTTAAAAATTCCAGAATTGTCACTACAAGAGTCCTAGAATTTCAGGTGGGGACCACCTCACCTGGTTTTATCAGTGCTAAGGATTGAACCCAGAATTCTGTGTGTGTTAGGCAAGAAATGCCAGCTGGATCATATTCCCAGCCTCCTCTCACCTCTTCCCTGGCCCCCTCCTCTATCCCTTCCTCTTCCCTCCCCCTCCCTTTTTCTGTAAGGTCTTGCTATATAGCTCAGATTAGTCTTGAACTCACAGCAATCCTCCTACACTGAGCCTCTCAAGTGTTGGGATTACAGGCATGAGCCACCACATTCAGCTCCTATCAGTTCTTCAGAGTTATATTTTAAAGCTGATTTTATTCCATAGAACATCATGCTTGGAAGGAACCAAGAGCCATGGAACCTTGTTTGTGAAGATGGAGCGATAGGACATGGTAGAGCAAGAACCTAGGTTACCTTGTGCCCCCCCCCCCCCCCCCGCTTTTCCCTCCCACACTCTGACTTTACTTGGGCCTCAGGCTACTGAAAGCCAACCCCAGGGAGAGGCCATGCCCTCGCTTTGGGCCTCTGGCCTGGACCCTCCTGTTCTGTGGGGCCTACAGTCCTTATAGGCTGTGGTGGGCTACTGTGCTAATACATGCATTAGTGGATGAAAGCCGTCTCAAGGGGCTCTTCACCAGGGCCCTTTGGCTGTAATAAAGCAAATTAAAACCCCATTCAAAGGTCAATTGAAATCTCTTTCATTCCACTTCTCCACACAAATTGATTCCTCTTTGTCCTTGAGGTCATACTGAACACCATAAAGGGGCCCAGCTGTAGCTGGATGGGAACAGCCTGAAAAATGGCTTCCCCTGGGGCATCGGCAGGGACAGGAGCACTGGACCCTCCCCTTTCCCCAGACTGTCTGGGGCACCAGGGACACTCTCCTTCAGCATGTTCTTGGCTTCGGAGCCCATCTATGGATTCTTCCCCCAATCCACCAGGCTGTCCTCGGAGGAGACACAATAATTCCCGTTTACTAAGTTACCCAGCCTGACTTCAACTTGAGAAGCCCCTGCCTCAGCATCCTGGGTGCTGGGATGGCAGACATGAACTGTGCATAGCAAATGGACCCAGTGTTTGCACTGATAATCTTTTTGTGTAGTCCTGCTTGTTCTAGAATTTGCACTATAGAATTCAGAGATCCACCTGCCTCTGTCTCTCAGGTGCTGGGATTAAAGGCATGTGCTGACAGTCTCAGCAGCAATTGGAATTTCTACAATATATCTGAACTCTCATCAGTCAGGTGATGTAGGCCTTTGAGAGGCTCAGAGAGGTTAAGTAACTACTTGTGGTCACAGAGCTCAAGATTTCCTCCCTCAAACCATTCATGCCCCAGTCTCCCCACATCCCAGTGTGGTACAGCCGGCCGGCTTCTGGGCATTCTGAGAAAGTTCAGAACCGTTAGTCCTCCGAATGGCTCTGTAGAAATGGTCAGAGGTACCATGCAGGGATGCCTTCTGGAGCTTGTCTTTGGCTTGGACCCAGTATGGCTCCTTTTTACACTTGACACTGTAACAGAAGAGGACTTGTTATGATCAACTCTGATATGTTCATTTGAGACAGATCCTTGTAAATGACTGAGAGAAAATTAAGGCCTGGGGTGTGGTTCAGTGGCAGATTACCTGGCTAGTGTGTGAGGCTCTGAGTTTGATCCTTGTACTGGCTAGGTTTTTTGTTTGTTTGTTTGTTTGTTTGTTTTCCAGACAGGGTTTCTCTGTATAGTCCTGGCTGTCCTGGAACTCACTCTGTAGACCAGGCTGGCCTCGAACTCAGAAATCTGCCTGCCTCTGCCTCCCAAGTGCTGGGATTAAAGATGTGTGCTACCACCACCCGGCCACTGGCTAGTTTTGTGTGTCAACTTGACACAAGCTGGAGTTATCACAGAGAAAGGAGCCTCCCTTGAGGAAGTGCCTCCATGAGATTCAGCTGTAAGGCATTTTCTCAATTAGTGATCAAGGGGGTAGGGCCCACTGTGGGTGGTGCCATCTCTGAACTGGTAGTCTTGGGTTCTATAAGAGAACAGGCTGAGCAAGCCAGGGGAAGCAAGCCAGTAAGGAACATCTCTCCATGGCCTCTGCATCAGCTCCTGCTTCCTGACCTGCTTGAGTTCCAGTCCTGACTTCCTTTGGTGATGAACAACAATGTGGAAATGTAAGCTGAATAAACCCTTTCCTCCCCAACTTGCTTCTTGGTCATGTTTTTGTGCAGGAATAGAAATGCTGACTCAGATAATCCCCAACATGAGAGAGAGAGAGAGAGAGAGAGAGAGAGAGAGAGAGAGAGAGAGAGAATTTTTGTGAGAAAACTCTAAGAGAACAAGATAAGATTCTTGTGGTTTCAGTTTTAGTCAAAACACAACATTGTTCTTGGACTGTGTTTTTGGACCCCGCTCAGGTGTATTGGACAGGCATGAGTTTAGTTCAGAGTGTTCATTACAAGTGGCTACTATTGGTTTATATGCCTCCTTGGAAAAATGTTTGCCATTGTAGCTTGGCCTCCACATGCAGCATGCCCACCATGGGCAGTCTGCCCTTGTGATTGGACACTTTGCTCATGTGAGTCCTCCTAACCCTCAGAGTATAAACTGGCTGATGCTCTGACTAAAGTTGAGTATTACATGAGACTTTAGTGCTCCATACTCCCAGGTCCCACCTCCTCTAGAGTAGAGGAGTATGTATAGTCTATATCCAAGGAATAAGAAGTTCTCGGAAGAATGGCTTTGATTCCAGTTTATATATAAACTCTTCAACTTTATATATATATACAGGGTCTTGTGCAACCCAGGCTGGCCTGGAACTTGACACATAGACCAAACTGGCCCTGCCTCTGGCTCTCAGGTACTGTGAGTAAGATGTCTTCCACCGCATCTGGTGTCCGAACTCCACTCTTAAAAGCTGACCAGCTCCTTTTCTCTGCACCCAGAATCCAGCTTATTGCAAGATCTAGTTCAGGCCCTTTTCTGAGTTTTCCTATCCAGGGCCCCAGAGTGTATATCTCTGGCCCTGGGGTTGCTTGGTAGCACACATCCTGCTTTCCCATGACACATACCCTATACCCACATCTTGTGCTCCCTCATAGGCTTCTCCCTTCTCCTTTCCCAACATCAGCACACTCAACATATGAAGGAGCAGGTGCTGGGTTAATTCCCAGATGGACCTGAAAGTAGGTGGAAGAAGTAGGTGGAAAAAGCCACCTTCTGTTCCAGGCTGCATAGAAAGGATTGTATCAGGCTAAGGTGAAAGTAGGCTCCTTGTCTCTTAGTCTCCTCTTCCTCCTCTCACAAATAGCCAGGAATTTGTCCCTTGCTGTGTCCTTGCCAACAGTGGCACCAGTCCAGCCTTTGAAGGCCTTTCCTCAAACAGCGATGGAAGCTGTCTTTCTGTCAGGGGGCCCTGGGAAGGCACAATATGCTTTTACCTCAGGACAGCTACTCCAGCATTTCCATGGAGACCAGGGGTCAGGGCTCAGCTGAGCTTGCTTGCTCCCGTCCTCAGGACTCAGGGAACCCAGCCTCCCAAACAGAGCTGGGCAGCAGTCTCATCCCCATGACCTTTCTCCCGGTGAGGTCACCTCTAGTGCTCAGCCCGGGTGGGGAGGCTGAGAGTCAAGCCATCTTCTTGTGTCCGGTGTTGGGTTCTCTGCCATCTGGTCCTCCTCCTAGTCCTCCTCCCCACCCCTGCTTGCCTTTTCCTCCCACAAGGAGGTCACCTCTGCACCTGCCTTTGTAGCGCACTCACACCCTGGTGACATCTCTTTTCCAATTAAACCCTTCCAGGTGAAAAGCTGGGATGACGGGAGTGGCCTCAGCCCTGTGCCCACAGCCACCTGGCATGACTGCAGCCAGGTGCAGAACTCCCAGGAGCCTTTGCCGTGCAGGCTTCACATGACTGCCTTCTGGGCAATCTCTCCCTCTCCCCTTCCCTCCCTCCATCTCTCCTTTTTTCCTTCCACCCTCTGCTCTCCTGCCGGCCTTTTGGTGGCATTGAGGACAGAGCTTCTCAATTGGTTCCAGGCCCTGCTCTGAGAACTTCTTGAGTTCTAACACATGGCAGGCAGCAGTTGAGCCAGACAAATGGGTAAAGAACTTTGTGAACCTCCAAAACACCATATGCAGCAAGCAAGGAAAGTGGTCGGCCGTCTTCCAAGTTGTTTTAGGGAAGTGAAAGCTAAAACAGAGAAGGCCCGGGAGTCCTCAGAATGGGAGTGAGGGATCATGCCAGGCAGCAGAGTTGCATCCTGAGGGTTCTGGGACACAGGCCAGGCAGGCTGTACCCCAACATTCCTCTGACTGGAACTCCTGTGTAGTTCCTGAACCCCCTTTTTGAATAGGCCAGTCTCTGTTTATCCCTCACCTGTGCAGTGACTGTGTGCAAGGCGCTGGGTGAAGGGAAACTGTCTCTTCAATGTTATAGTTTTTTAGTTTCAGAAGCACATACTGAAAATCCCAGCCAAAGTTCCATAGAGATGGAAGGAGGGGATCCCAGGAGCCCTAACATCCACTATCTCTCATAATTCGAGTGTTCTCAGCCCAGGATCCATACCTGTGAATAAATAGCTTCAGGAGCTACAGACCTCAGGCTCCAAGCTGCCCATAGTGGCACAGGGACCTGATAGCTGAACCCTACTCACAGTGCAGATACCTGAGCAAATTAAACACCATTGCTGCAGATCTCTTAACACCAGAGTGGGCTGTGACTCACCTAGACTACCAGCGCAGCCATCATTTAACACTTGGGTACATTTTCACCTTTGTTTCTGCTTCTAGCCACACCTTCATCTATATTTATACCTACATCTTTTATGTCCCCCATTTAACAGTACACAGTAGCTGTTGGTATTGAAGAATAAATAGCCATATCATCTTTTTAAGAAGATTTATTCATATAATTTTTAATTATGTGTATGTGTGTATCTCTGTGTAAGTATGTGCACATGAGTGCAGGTGTCATAGAGGCTGGAAGCTTTCGACATCTTGGAGCTGAGGCTATAGGCAGTTGTGAACAGTTTTCGACATCTTGGAGCTGAGGCTATAGGCAGTTGTGAACTGCCTGACATGGTGCTGCCTAACTCAAGAATAGGGCATGCTCTTATCTGCAGCGTTATTGTTCCAGCTCCTATTGTTATTTTAAATAGTCACAGGATATTCCACTGTGTGATTTCACTGTAATTCTCAGAACTGTATCTTAGCATTGACTTTATTTTATTGTTGCTATAACTGATATATGAAGTCTTGAAGAAAATTTAGTGCTAGTTTTCTTGGGATAAATATTAGGAAATTCTGGGTCGGAAGTTTAAAGACTTGATATAAAGAAAACTCATTCATCCTCCTTTGTTTTATCCTACCAGCCTATTTAAATCTCATATCTTCTCCTATTCTTCTTGCTTTGTCCTTTTCCTGTTATAGCAGAAGCCCCCCACCCCACTGCAGCTGTGTTCAAGGATCAGCTTCATTTTTGGATCCCACCTCTGGTCTGCTTAAGACTTAGAGTACTTGGGTGAGCATGGTGGTCCAATGCTTTTAATCCCAGCACTCGGGAAGAAGAGGCAGATGTAGATCTCTGTGAGTTTGCAGGTCAGCCTGGTCTACAAAGCAGGTTCTAGAACAGCTAGGGCTGTTACACAGAGAAATCCTGTCAAAAAGCCACAAAACAAAGACTTACTGGAGTATTTGTTCTTCTCATTAGCAATAATAAGTTTTGCCTTGCTCCTAGGTTTCCCGCATCAGTAAATATTTTCTAACCTCTGTAATCTTTTGTTTTGAGACAGGGTCTTATATATTTCCCAGGCTGGCCTGGGACTCTTGATTCCCCTGCCTCAGCTTCTGAGATGCTGGGATTACAGGTATTCACCACTGTCAATGAATGTCATTATCCCTGATCCTGCATTATCTTTGTTGTGCCAGGAAGTATTCATGAATCCCAAAAGACCACCAAGGAGCTGTTTCTGATGTAATAGCATTAGGAGCTCTTTATTACAAGCTCGGGCTTGGGCTCTCCTCCAACCCAACCCTAACACAGCAGATGGGAAGGGAAAGCGGAGTAGCCGGACCCTCTGCAGGACAAGGTTTTATAGGAAATGGAAGTAAATGTGTGTGTGTGTGAGGGGGCTGTCTATCCTGGCAAGTATCTAACTGAATGTCTATTGTAAGCCAATAGGTGGGTGCTCTGAAGCAAGACCGTATCTAATCACAAACTGTCTGAAAGTACATCTGAAACAATCACACTAATCTTTGATTAACTGTTGCTAGGAAGTAGCTAGATAGTGACTCTGGCCAAGCACAAGCCATGGGGCCCTTCCTAGGTGCAGCTTGAGTTCTGCTACACATCAAGTTCTAGAGCTTCTTTTTCTTTTCTTTAAGATGGAGGCCTATCCCAAGATGGAATAGGTTTGGCCTCTCAGCTTCAGTCCCTTAACTCACTTCCATTCACTATTAGATTTCTGGAATTGTTTTGTTCTTATGCAAGGACCAAAGGGAGAAATTGGTAAATCTATAAAAGTAGACATTTAAGGAACATACTTCTCTTGATAATCTAACAGGATGTCAAATAATCAGAATAGGTCTAGATAATAGAGTATTGAGTATCTGAGCAACCACAGGATGAATTCTTTTGGAACACACATGAAATACTGTTCAAAATGGGCTATATGTTCACCCATTAAGTCATAAGCATTTGCTCAGGACTGAAATCAAACAGAGCATATTCTCTGACTACAGGGAAATTAAGCTAAAAAACAGTTTCAAAACAACCAGAAAATCCCCAAGGCTTGGAAGATAACCAGAACATTTCCCAACAATCCACAGGCCATAGAACAGATGAAAATAAGATATTTATTTTGAGACAGGGTTTCTCTGTGTAGCCCTATCTGTCCTGGAACTCACTCTGTAGACCAGGCTGGCCTTAAACTGTTAGAGATATACCTGCCTCTGCTTCTGAGTGCTGGGATTAAAGGCACACATCACCACTGCCTAGCTGAAAATAAGATATTTTGAACTAAATGGCAATTTTAAAAATTACATACTAGGAATTGAAAGATGTAATAAAAACCACTCTTGGAAAGACATTTATAGTCATATCTACACATACAAAAACCAATAGAGGTTGAATGTCAATGATGTAAAAGCAATTGCTTACTATCCAACTTGAGTAGAGAAAGAACAGCTAACTAAGTGTGCAGAAAGTAGAAGGTAATAATTAGTAGAAATTTCAAAATACTTCTGAACAACACACATGCAATAGAGAGAATTAACAATTCCAAAGATGACTATTATAAAAAAACTTATAAAATTGATAAACATTTAAGAGAAAGAGGACATAAATTACTAATATCAGACAAGATAGAGGTGCATAACCAGAGTCTACAGGTGCTAAGGACATGGTAAGAAGCTATAATTAGACTAGGGTATAGTTAGTGATTACCTCAAATGTGTGAAGTCCTGGGTTCAACCCCCAGTTCCACAAAAACCAAAAGGTCCCCAAACAAGCAAAGAGAACAGTAAAGAAAGCTATAATATGCCATTTTAAACCAAAAACTTACAGAATTTTTGTGAAGTGGATAAATTCCTGAAAAATCACATCTTATTCAAATTGACACAAGAAGAAATAGATAGGGAGAAGAGGCCCTTGGTCCTGTGAAGGCTCGATGCCCCAGTGTAGGGGAATGCCAGGAACAGGAAGCGGGAGTGGGTGGGTTGGTGAGCATCGGGAGGAGGGAGAGGATGGGGCTTTTTGGAAGAGAAACCAGGAAAGGGGATAGCATTTGAAATGTATATAAAGAAAATATCTAATAAAAAGAAAGACAAAAAAAAGAAGAAATAGACATTGGGAATAGTAATAATTAAGCAATTGAATCTGTAAATAAAAACTGTTCAGCAAGCCATGTGGTGGTGGCAAGCACCTTTAATCCTAGCACTTGGGAGTCAGAGGCAAGCAGATCTCTGTGAGTTCAAGGTCAGCTTGATTTACAGAATGAGTTTCAGGACAATCAGGGCTACACAGAGGAATCCTGTTGAAAACACCTCCCCCCCCCCACTCTTCCCGCCAAAAAAAACAAAAAAACAAAAAACAAAAAAAAGCAAAAAAAAAAAA
>JADRCD010217701.1:0-42338 GCA_019843815.1 Montemys delectorum | reverse complement strand
AATAAATAAATAAATAAATAAATGTAGCAAAATAGCCTTAAAAAGACAACCATGAGGGCATTATAAACAGAGGAGGCTACCAATAAAATTGTATTGGAAAAGGACAGAATGAAGATAGAAAAAGAAATCGTCTATATTTTGGAGTTGAGGCAAGCTTCATGATCATCCTGTCAAATTCTAACTTCTTCAATCTAATAATAAATAAAAAGGATCTCAAAGTAGCCTCTAAGAGGGGAATAATTTTCTCTTTCAAGTTAGTGACAACTATATGCTTTCTGTCAAACTCCTTCATTCAATTTTGCTGTTGAAGCTCTCTAATTGCTTGAACACTTTGATTTCAGTTAAACTGAAGGTTGATTCCTTATCAGCTTGAGTATAACATAGCCTCTACTTGCATGAGAAACATAACCATATACACACAATGCCTACACATAGGCAATTCATATTACAGTTGGTAAGTCAACAGCCACAGAAAGCCTGAAAACAAATGCATTCCCAGGTTGGATGGAGTTTCACATCCAGCTAGCTCTTGGCATAGTCAGTGAGTTTAGTAATGTATTCAGACAAAGAAACTATGTAGACACATTTTTCTAGGTCCCAATATATTTGAACTTTTCCTATCTTTAAACTATTATCATTTCCACTCATTTCTTGGTGATTTTCTTTTAAAAACTTCTTGTTGATTTTGTGGTACAAATTCATAGCTTCAAGGATGTATGACAAATGATGTTTTAGACTAAATAACCTATATAAATATTTAAAAACTGTACAGTATCCACCTTCTTACTATAGTATAGCTACTTTGCAATTATATGTTTTTCTGATTAATGTGCAACACCATTAGAAACATCCAATACAGCTATGATCTGTACATTATGTCAACACAGAGACACAATTCCCTAATAGCAATACATTTTATGCATATTAGAGTCTATGCATTATTAGATTGTGATATTACATTGTTGGCATAATTTAAAGCAGTAATTTTCAAACTTCCTAATTGTACTGGCTGGTTTTGTGTGTCAATGACACAGGCTGGAGTTATCACAGAGAAGAAAGCTTCAGTTGGGGAAGTGCCTCCGTGAGACCCAGCTGTGGGTCATTTTCTCAATTAGTGATCAAGGGAGTAGAGCCCCTTGTAGGTGGTGCCATCCCTGAGCTGGAAGTCTTGGGTTCTATAAGAGAGCAGGCTGAGAAAGCCAGGGGAAGCAAGCCAGTAAGAAACATCTCTCCATGGCCTCTGCATCTATTCCTGCTTCCTAACCTGCTTGAGTTCCAGTCCTGACTTCCTTTGGTGATGAACAGCAATGTGGAAGTAAGCTGAATAAACCCTTTCCTCCCCAACTTGCTTCTTGGTCATGGTGTTTGTGCAGGAATAGAAATCCTGACTAAGGCACTAATGATACCATCCTTTAAGATAGTTCCTTATGACATGACCTCAGGCATGATTTCTTCATATCTGTAATTTTCCTACTGTTATGAAATGTAATATAAACATTTCATATGGAGAATATCTGATATGCAACCCAAGGTCAATCAACTGCAAAGGGGTCATACTGACTATCTTATTTTGTTAAATGCTGACAAGGATAGGAGTCCAGCATTGGCACACTCTTGAACATCAAGAGGGAGTCCTCACTAGATCTGGTTTTATCATCTTGGTTTTCCTTCTAAAATGTAAATGTTGATGTTTTGTTGCCAACTAGATTAACTTCTCATCAAGTCATATAGCTTACAAATTTGGTATCTCTGATTACAAAAAAATCAAGAATAAAATAAAAAATTGAAAACAAATTAAAACCTAAATATATATATAAAAAAATGACATTTCATGAAACCTAAAACACAGCCCTAAATCACTTAATTAGTCATTTTTCTTAGCTAGCAGCTCAACTTAATCAATGGCAGCTTGCTTCAGATCACCTTGTCTTTGTCCATGGTGTCCTGTGGCTTGATGCAAGCCTAGTACTATGGATATGCTGGTTCCTGAGATCTTTCTAGTGATTCACTCAGTATATGAATGAGATAAGCTTGTCATTATGTATCACAACCAAACTCAGCTTGATCATAGAAATTATGACATCCTTTCTACAAAATCCATTCAGATTCCTTGATTGTCTATAGTTTTGCTAAAATGGCTTCTTAGCACCAGATTGTAATTTTCACAAATGACATCTTTTCTGTTGTGATTTTAAAAAAAAAACAAAAAAACAGAACATTCATTTAATCTCCCATTTTCTAAGTGCTATCCTCCTTTCTTGCAACAGCTTAGGAGATGATATTTGCATTTATAGTCTCTTTAGCATCTTATTATGTGCTTCTCTCTTTCAAAATTAAAATACTAAGTTATTTTATCACTTATTTGTTGCTACAAATACATTTTTATAATAAACATTATTGTCCTGACTTTAGAAAGCTAAACTAAAAGTAGATTGGGAACAAGGAGTACCTTCCTCTTGGGGCTGTTACCTCCTGAACACTGAGCTCACTCTGGGTTACTTTCTAAACCGTTCTCTTTGGCATCAGCATACATTTAGTTCTTTGTGAGAGTACATTTCTTTCTGTATCTTACAAAGATCTTAAAAATGAAAGATTTTGCTCAATATTGCTGACATGTTCTATAAAGAAATGTTCCAAACCTTATATAAATGAAGCCCTTAAAATTGGGAAGGGAAACGAGGCTCTACTTTAATTTTCATTCACTTTACATTCCACTCACTGCCTCCTCCCATTCACGTCTTCCCACAATCCTTCCCCATCACCCCTGCCCTTCTCTCTGACCGAGTGTGGGCCCCTGAACATCCTCCCCAAGCTGGCACTCAAAGTCTCTACAGGGCTAGGCACTTCTCCCACTGAGGCCAGACATGTAAGCCCAGATGGAAGAACATACCCCTATATAAGCAATAGCTTTGGGGATAACTCCATTTCTATTGTTCAGAACTCACATGAAGACCAAGCTGCACATCTGCTACATATGTGCAGTGACACCTCAGTCCAGCCCAAGTATGTTCTTTGGTTGGTGGATCAAACTCTGAGAGCCTGAAGGGTTCAAGTTAGTCGACTCTGTTGGTCTTCCTATGGAGTTCTTATCTGCTTCAGGGTCTGTAATCCTTCCTCCTACTCTCCCTTAGGAGTCCCCAAGCTCTATCTACTGGTTGGCTATGGGTGTCTGTATCTGTCTGAGTCAGGAGCTGGGTGGAGTTTCTCAGAGGACAACATGATCCTGTCTGTAAGCATAACAGAGTATCATTAATAGAATTAGTGATCAGTGCTTGCCCATGTTATCGGTTTCATGTTGTGCTGACTATTGATTTCCTACTCCCTCAGTCTCTGCCTGCATTGCTTGTAGATTTCTGAGGACTCTTTTCTTTAAGAAAAAACAATACAAAACATTCTACATATAAAAATTAAATTTTATTAATTTTGAAATTTTTTACTACTGGAGGAAATCCCTTTAGTATTCCAATTTTACACATTCTAATATTTGAAAGAGAACTGAAGGAAGCATGCTACATATTAGAATATGAGTGATTATATTTTGAGCTTGATCAGTCCAGGTTCTTTAGACAAATAGCTAGGCCTGAATTTTGGCTAATTATCTTGAAGGTGACTTCAAATACTTTATTGAACATTAATTATTTAATACTGAGGCTTAAGCAGATGAAAAGGTGTCTAGGAGAAGATATATAGCATGGTAGAAAATATAATAAAATTGTTTAGAATTCAGCATTCAAAAATAAATCAAAATGATAGATACTGCTGTAATTTCATTCTTCTGTATATGAACATCCATTTTCCACAAGTGTTGAAAGTACTTTCTTTTTGACAGTTTATGTGTCTGGCATCTTTCACAAATAGTGAGTTGATGAAGTAATATGTAGTTATGTTTGTATCTTCAATTCTGTTCCATTGGTCTACTTGTCTGCTTTTTGCTAGTACCATACTGTTGTTATTTGTATGGTTTTCCGATGTTTCTTGAGATATAAAATGGTAGTCCTGGTAGCCAACCTCTCAGAATGAACAACTAAGAGGTTCTCAGCATTGTCAGTGTGAGAAAATCATTGTTTAACTACTCCAACCATATACATGTAGTGTAAATTAATCAATAAATATATATTTATACATATACATATGCATATGTACATATATATATATATTCATGTGTGAATTTTGTTATTTGTTGGTGTTAACTTATTGCATGTGCTTGTGTGGAATTTCAAATTGTATTTCTCATTTGATAGCCGCTATTGAATGTCTATTATGCTTCTACATATGTATATTTCTCTCTCTTTATACACACACATATATATGATAAATTCATAATGAATGCTGCATTTCTGAGTTTTCATAATTATTTGAAGATATTTTTTAAATTAAATGATAATTTTATAGTTGATTTTTATGTATATAGGTATTTCATTCTGAACAAATTCTGATTTCAATTAAACAGTAAAATCTCATATGTCTTACCACAAATCAGCTTTCCATAAAGTACCATGTCCTTTGCTTGTCTAATGCAGTTAAATAGGTACTTGGGAGCTAATATCCTTTGAAAATTGTGACATTCCCCCATTTATATCCATTTTATTTGGTTCTTGTCAAAATATTCATAATGCTTGTGTTTTATTCCTAGGGAAAGACCTCTGATTCTCCAGAGTCAGTCCTTGGATATCACACTATGTCCAATTGCTTCTTCTTTCTGAGCCATGACAGAGGTAACATGCTTAATTGTCTTTTCTGAATGTAGGTCTTTTAAATATGTTGTCATGTTCTTGTGAGAAAACACAGTGAATTTTATTTGTGACATCAAAACCCTATAGTGTGTTTAGTGTAGAATAAGCACAAAGTAAAAATATGTGCATTTTCAACGCTAGTGTTTTAATTTTTTCAACAAAGCAGAAGAAAGTGTGCAGCATGAATACATTTTGACAGATTGGAAGTTCTTGACCCCTTCTTCAAGGAAGATAGAATTCTTCAGTGCTATTCCCTGTGCCTATGTAGATTATACTATGTTCTCTAAAGCATGGAGTATGATTGTGTTGTGTATTGTATAGAACCATCATCTTTCAAAAGGTTTGCAGCTTTTCAAATCAATCAAATTACATTCTCTTGTTTATACTCTATCATTAACCCATGTCTGTTGCTTATATAATTTTTATAATTTCGATCTATCTTGTCTATGTTAGCATCATTTTCTCTGTGATTAGATTTGATTCAGCTAACAAAAGAAATGCAAGTGGAGAAAACAGCATTGCTATATATGCATTTTTATAAGATAATTTGTAATTTTCTTAATGGGCTTACCAAACATTATGGTAACAAACCAGTATCACTCATTTCTACTGGAGGATATTTACCTTAAACAACCAAAGTCATTTGTTCTTGTTTCAGCATTAATACATTATTATATAATTAAATGCCTGTGTGAAATAAAAACAGAAGGAATTTTATGAAGTGATTGTTCCAGCAGATTTCTAGCCGATCTTCTTTTATTTTTTTTGAATAATTGCTGATCTTGAATAAAAGCTAATATCAGTACCAAGAATAACTTCAAGAGACAGACCTGAAAGACCAAGGACACCATCTACACTGGACACAAGTGTAGATTGCCAGAGATAGGTTGCTTTTGATGCAATGTCAAACAACTTGTCATCTATAAGACAGAATTCCCACACTGTATGTTTGCCTTTTTTGTACAGGGTTTAAATGTTAAATCTTAGGTTGTTCTTCAAGACTTCTTTAACCAAGTCAGGTAATTATTCATCTGGTCATCAACAATAAAAACAATGAAATATCCTGCTATTTAAACAAAGTATGCATTGGGTTTGAGGTTGCCATTTATAAAATGCAGTGCCATCACAAGCAGGCTCAGTGGACACAAGTGTAGATGGCCAGAGATAGGTTGCTTTTTATGTGATACTTCTCATAATGAGAACAGCATGTATAAATCTGCGTGTGCACATGTGTGTTTATGTGGAGGTCATCATCATGAGCAGTTATGCAGTTATGTGCATTCAACTCCTGAAGAAGATTTTCAGACTGACATGCTATCCTTTCCCAATGCT
Organism: Montemys delectorum; assembly: GCA_019843815.1. Taxonomy (NCBI): domain Eukaryota; kingdom Metazoa; phylum Chordata; class Mammalia; order Rodentia; family Muridae; genus Montemys; species Montemys delectorum. The sequence continues at coordinate 36,273 of JADRCD010217701.1, read as the reverse complement.
CAAGTGAGGAAGAAGGTTCAGAAGCCAGCTGTGTTTAAGACTTTGTAAAGCAGTACACAATAAAGGCTACCTCCAGGTACTTCTTTGTCTATCATTCTCAACCTTTTTGTGTCTCTGGATAAGTATTTTATGAACATTCTTCAAAATATATTTCATTTAACAATCTTAGGAGTCAGAGTCCTCATAGTTTCCCCCCTAAAAAGACCCTGAATGAGGTCTGCCTTTGGATCATCTAGAAACATGTCAATGAGCACTTTGCTGGATAGGTGTTATGGGCGATAATAATTTTACAATTGACAAGCTCTATGGTCATGCAGGATCCAAACTCCTGGGAATATCCATGAGGCATAATCAAGGGTAGGTTTCCCTCTGTGTGTATCTGTCAGGGATTATACAGATAGGTTAACTGAGGAGAAGGATCTTACATTAACTGAGATGGTGTATTTTTATGTTCCACAGTCGTAGTCTGAGAAATAAAATCAAATAGAGCATTTGTCTTTATCTTGCTCTATTTCTTCATGCAGATCAAGAAACACAAGCTCTTGCTATAATGAAGTCCATTCCAGGATGGACTGTATACCTTCAAAGTCGTGCTGAAATAAACCCTCTTTTTCAATGGCTTTTGCTGTGGTATTTTGAAGTATTTATTTATTTTATTTAACATGTATATGCCGTTTTGAGTGTATGTATGCCGTTTTGAGTGTATGTATGCAGTTTTGAGTGTATGTAGGCAGTTTGAGCAAAGGTTAGAAGAGGGCATCAGATGAATGAAGCTGGATACTCATATAGTTATGAACCCCTCTGTGACTGCTTTCTGAAGAAGAATTTTCAGGATGACATGCTATCCTTTCCTGTTGGGCAAGGGGGGAAAGTTTCAAAGCCAGCTGTGCTTATTACTTTAGACGGGCACATACAGTAAAGGCTACCTCCAGGTTCTTCCTTGTATATAATTCTCAGCACCTTTGTGTTTCTCGAACATATTTGATGAACATTTCCCAACTGAGGTCCATGGAGCTTGATGATGAAAGATCACAGCAGGGCATCAGATCCCTGGAACTGGAGCCCCAGGTAGTTGTAAACTACTGTATGCATATGGGGGGCCCACTCTTGATCTTCTGTAAAAGCACCAACCACTCCTATCTTGTGGGCCATCACTCCAGCCCTTTGTATTTTACCCCAACAGTAAAAGCAACAGAGACAACCCATTTAGCGAAAGTTCCTACATTTTTATTGGATTGATTCTTTATTTACTTTTCAAATGTTATCCATTTTCCCAGTTTCCCCTCCCCCTACTTCTACTAGGGTGCTCTCCCACCTACCCACCTACTCCCACCTCCCTGCCCTAGAATTCCCTTATACTGGGACATCGAGCCTTCACAGGACCAAGGATCTCTTCTCCCATTGATGCCAGATGAGACCATCCTCTGCTACTTATGTGGCTGGACCCATGGGTCCCTCCATGTGTACACTGGTTGGTGGTTTAGTCCCTGGGAGCTCTGGGGTTCTAGTTGGTTGATATTGTTGTTCTTCCTATGGGGTTGCAAACCCCTTCAGCTCCTTCAGTCTTTTCTCTAACTCCTCCATTATGGACCCCATGTTCAGTCCAATAGTTGGCTGTGAGAATCTGCCTTTGTATTTGTCAGGCTGTGTCAGAGCTTCTCAGCAGACGGATATATCAGGCTCCTGTCAGAAAGCACTTCTTGGTGTCCACAGTAGTGTCTGGGTTTGATGACTGTATATGGGATGGATCCCCAGTTGGGGCAGTCTCTGGATGGCCTTTCCTTCAGTTTCTGCTCCACACTTTGTCTATGTATTTCCTCCTGTGAGTATTTTGTCACCCCCCACCCCACCATCACCTCTAATAAGGACTGAAGCTTCCACACTTTGGTCTCTTTCTTGAACTTCATGTGGTCTGTGAATTGTATCTTGGGTATTCCATTTTCCACTTATCAGTGAGTGCAAACCATGTGTGTTCTTTTGTGACTAGATAACCTCACTCAGGGTGACACTTCCTATTTCCATCCATTTACCTAAGAATTTCATGAAGTCATTGTTTTTAATAGCTGAGCAGTATTCCATTGTATAAATGTACCACATTTTCTGTATCCATTCCTCTGCTGAAGGACAACTGAGTTCTTTCTAGCTACTGGTTATTGTACATAAGGCTGCTATGAACAAAGTAGAGCATGGGTTCTTGTTGTAAATTAGAACATCTTTTGGGTATATGCCCAGAATTGAGAGATAGCTCAACCATTAGTGGGCTGGAGAAATGGCTTAGCTGTTAAGCACACTGATTACTCTTCCAGATGACCTGGATCTACACGGTAGCTCAGAACAGTCTGTAAATCCTGTGCCAGGGGATCCAACACCCCCACATCGACATACATGCAGGCAAAACACTAATGTGCATAAAATAAAAATAAATAAAATATTTTGAAAAAAAGAGTCTCTAGCAATCATTCAGAGGACCAACTTCAGTTTCCAGCACCCATAGTTGACACCTCACAACTGGTTATAATTCTGGCTCAAGGAATTCTAAGTCCCTCCTTTGATCTCCATGTACATTGAACTCATATGCACATATCCACCTCCCAAACACATACATGCAATTTAAAATAAAACTAAAATCTTTAGAAATATATTTAGAAAAATACTTTAAAAAATTATTTAATCTTTTTTTTCACTCCAGATTTTATCCCCTTCCCAGTCCACCCTCTCAGTGTTCCACATCCCATACCTTCTCCCCACCCACCCATCTCCATGAGTATGTCCCCACCCCACCCTCAATCCACTGGACTTCCTCACTCCCCAGGACCTCCCAAATCTTGAGGGTTAGGTGTGTCTTCTCTGACTGAGTCCAGAGCAGGCAGTCCTCTGATGTATATGTGTTGATGGCCTCATATCAGCTGGTGTATGCTACCTGGCTGGTAGTCCAGTGTCTGAGAGATCTCAGGGTTCCAGGTTAATTGAGATAGCTGGTTCTCCTACAGGGCTGTCCTCCTCTTCAGCTTCTTCCAGATTTTCCCTAATTCAACCACAGGGGTCAGCAGCTTCTGTCCAAACATCTGCATCTGACTCTTTTTGCTGCTTGTTAAGTGTTTCGGAGGGCAGTCAGGATATGTCCCTTTTTGTGAGCACTCCGTAGCCTCAGTAATAATATTAGGCCTTGGGGTCTCCCCTTGAGCTTGATCCCACTTTGGGCCTTCACTGGACCTCCTTTTCCTCAGGCTCTTCTCCATTTTTGTCCCTGCATTTCTTTCAGACAAGAACAATTATGGGTCAGAGTTGGTAACCCCATACCTCACTTGGTGCCCTGTCCTTCTGCTGGAGGTGGGTTCTCCAAGTTCTCCCCACTGTAGGGCATTTCATCTAAGGTCTCTCCCTTTGAATCCTGAGAATTTATCACCTCTCAGGTCTCTAGTACATTCACTTTTGATATTTGACTAAATCACTTGCCAACCTCCATATTTTAGTACACTGGAGTTTGTCTAGCAATGGTATCCTCAGTTTTGTTTTCCAGTTTCTTATTATTATGTACCCATTGAGCCTGAAATACTTCATGGTGATAAATCCAGTTGCTTGCTCTTACTTTTCATGTTTGAAACTAAACTCAGTTCATAATCTCTCTCTCTCTCTCTCTCTCTCTCTCTCTCTCTCTCTCTCTCTCTCTCTCATCTGTCTGTCTCTCCTACTAAAAGAAAAAATAGTGCTACTATAGAGGTCTCTACTATTGTTTGAATATGTCCTCTACTACTAACTAATGGCACATGCCAAATGTACTGAGATATTGAAATTTAGTGCATCTATGGTATTTAGAATCTGGACATGGACAAAGACTTATGATTAAACAAGGGTAAACTTTACTAGGGTAAAGTTTATGTGATTGAAAACCAAGAACTTTATAAGAAAGGAGTAGAATGTCTAAAAGAAATATATCCATGCAGAATCCCCATTTCCTGACATGCTGTGTGCTGTGCTGCCTTGATACCCCATAGCAAGGTGGTCATTGTCAGGTTGACCCTTCAATTTCTAAGCTGATATTAATTACTTTTTTGTTGCTATGACAAAAATAGCTAAGCTACTTTAGGTAAATACTTGAAAGAGGAAAGATGTATTTTGGATCACCGTTTCAACAGTTTCAGCTCATCATGAGATGGACATGTCAGAGCATATTGACACACATCACTAAGGCCATAAAAAGAGCAAAAACAAGGAGTAAGAGGGTGACTGGTGATACTAACAGAGTCTCTCCCATCTGGTTTGCTCCCTTAGTCTATGGAATTATTCTGTGTATAGACAGATCTATCTTTCCTACATCATTCATTCTCCCTAGAAAGAACACTACAGAAATACCTAGAAACATGGGTTATTTATTTTATTAGTAGTTTTAAATATAATAAAGTTGAGAATAAAGATTAACCATCACAGATTTCTAGAACTCTGAGTCAAGCAATATTCTTTGTAAATTAGCCTGCTTCCAATATTTTATTACAATGTAAAGAAAAATAATATACCACCACTGAGAAAAGGCATTCTTGGCATTTTTAACAATTACCTGGAATTGTTTTGTTTTCCTTTAAGACTACCACAGAGCATGATCCCAGAAAGCATGAATTCAGTTTCCTAAATACAATGTATTCCTAGGAAAATTCCAAGAATAAACCTATTGACGACTAACTTCTCCTTAGAAAGTATAAACAAAAGAACTCAATAGAATTTAGAGTTATTTCTTGTCAGCATTATCAAACAGAACATGACAAATAAACAAGCTAAAAGAAGTAATTTTTTCATTTATTCTAATTCCTAGAATGCGCCATTGTGTGAAGAGGCACAGAGGGAAAGAAGAAGAAAAGAGTAAGAAGTGAGAGAAATAATAACATGTATTAAATAGTAAATTTGATACATATCAGTTCTTTGAAAGTAGCTCAAAGACAAATCCATAACAAGGGGATAAATAAGAGACTAAATGTGCTTGAAAGACAATCTTTACTTTTTAAATTTATGGATGAAATTAATTATAATAGTCATGTATAACCTGTTATAAAGTCAGGACGCAGTGAGGTAACAGTGCTATGGAACAAGATGTGAACTCTCTAAGAAAGTTCAGTTAACATGGTATAAAAGTGTGTTGGACATTGATATGTTGGTACTTAATAACCATGTAGTCCTATTAACTCCAGCAGAATAGACAGTGGCACTCTAATTAGTTATGGCCAGGACATAGCAGAATAAAAGCTGATACGTTTAGCTATAAAAATGTAGGCATGAATTTGGGTTGGAGATATATTGGGGAAAGAAATTTATGTTGAAACATGTATAAAATTTTCAAAGAAATAAAAATAGTTGAAAAATAGAAAAATCTTTATTTTTTTCCAGGAAATGCCTCTAAGATTCACTTGAGGCTTGTTTGAAAGTGGCGTTTCAAGAATGAATATGTGCAGAAGAGTCTGTTTCATCCATAGAATGAGATACTAGTGCCAGAAAATCAAATTCCTCCATGAGGAACATAATTCCATTCTTCATGTAAAAGAAACACGCCAACGCATAATTCATGAAATATCTGTGAAAATGAACGCCAATTTCATTATTTTTAGCATTCAATAAACAAGCAGTCTCTCTCCTGTGTGACCCTATATCTCCTATGACCATCCAACATTTTAGATTCCCGTATTTTGAAATTTTTATTTTCTTGGTGCCCTCCATTCCCTCTGACTCCTAAACTCTTACCACCCCGACTTCTGTAGAGATTCCTGAGCCTCAAGGGGACATCTCATTTAGGGCTGACCATTTCAAAGTCTCTCACTCTTTGCATATTGTCTGGCTGTGGGTCTTTGTATTTGTTTCCATCTGCTGCAGAAGTGTTTCTGATGATGACTGATCTGATCTGAATATAACAATGGCATTACGAGTCATTTTTTTTTTTTTGCTCTGTTCCTTTATCAGAACAGTGGTATTAGATTTGTCCCTAGGTGTCTACTCAACTGCAATTCTAACTAGATTTATGTTAATGGAAAAGAGGAGACTCTGTGTTAGACAGTAGAGATCCCTCACCCTGCATACTATCGATACTTAACATTTTATACCTCTTACAAAACTTTGTTGTTCTTGTTTACTGACTTGTTTTTACTTGAGTTTCTTTTGCATTTTTTATTATTTTTAGAATTAATTATTTTATCTATATATGTCCCAAGTGTCCTCAGTTCTGGTCCACTGTCAGAGTTCTTCACCCCGTTCTCCCTCCCCTTTGCCCCTGACGGGGTGCTTTCCGGTAAGACTCCAACCTTCCTTCCCTAGGCATCAGATCTCTACAAGATTATCCTTTCTCACTGAGGTCAGATAAGGCAATTCTCTGCTACATATGTGCTAGGTGGCCTCAGAGAAGCCCATGTATTTTCTATGGTTGGTGACTTAGTCTCTGGGAGCTCCCAGAGGTCCAGGTTAGTTGAGACTGCTGGTCTTCCTATGGGGTTGCCCTCCTTTTCAGCTTTTTCCATCCTTCCCTTACTTCAACCATATATGGGGTCCTTGACTTTAGTCCAATGGTTGATTGGTTAACTGTAAGTATATGCATCTGTCTTAGTCAGCTTCTGGTTGAGCCTCTCAGAGGACAGCCATGCACAACATGTCTGCAAGCACAACATAGCATCATTAATAGTGTCAGGGTTTGGGCCCATGGGATGGATCCCAAATTGGGCCACTCACTGAATGATCTTTCCTTCAGTCCCTGCCCCATTTTTTTACCTGCATTTCTTTTAGGCAGGAAAAATCCTGGGCCAAAAATTTGAAGGTGGGATAGTGACCTATGCCTCCACTAAGGGGCCTTGTCTATGCACTAGAGGTGGTCTCTTCAGGTTCTATCTCCCCACTGTTGGGCATTTCTGCTATAGCCACCACCATTGAGTCCTGGGAACCTATCACATCCCAGATCTCTGGGACTTTCAAGAGGTTGCACCCACCCCTGGGGGCTGCATTAATTTTTCTGGCCCTCTCAGCTTCTCTCTGTCTCCCTCATATCTGATTCTGCCACCCTTTCTCCCTCTACTTTCCCTCTTTCACCAAAGCCCCTTTTTCCCTCTGCCTCCTGTGATAATTTTGTTCCCCCTTCTATGCAGGATTGATACATCCTCACTTAGGCCTTCCTACTTGTTAAACTTCTTACAGTCTCTGGGTTGTATCATGGATATTCTGTACATTTTTTCTATTATCCACTTATTAGTGAATACATACCATATATGTCCTTTTGTGTCTGGATTACCTCACTCAGAGTGATTTTTTTCACAGTTCACCTATTTGTCTGCAAAATTCATGATATCCTCATTTTTAATAGCCAGATACTATTCCATTGTGTAAGTAAATCACATTTTCTGTGTTCATTCTTCTTTGGTTGAGGGACATCTGGGCTGTTTCTAGTTTCTGGCTATTATTAGTAATGTTGCTAGGAATAAGTAGAGCATCTGTCCTTATGGTATGTTGGAGCATCTTTGGGGTTTATCCCCATGGATCCTGTTTACATGCCTAGTCTGTTAGCCTGTGTCTTTTTATTGGTAAGTTGAATCCATTGATGTTGAGAGATATTAAAAACCAATGAATGTTTGTTTCTGTTATGTTTGTTGTTAAAGGTGGTATTATGCATATGTATGATTCTTTTGGGGGGGTTTGTTGTGAGATTATTAATTTCTCATGTTTTCTTGCATATAGTTATCCTGCTTGTATTGGAATTTTCCTTCTAGTGTACTCTGTAGGGCTTGATTAATAGAAAGATATTGCTTTAATTTGGTTTTGTCATAGAATATCTTACTTTCTCCATCTATTGTGACTGTTATTCTTTTTTTCTGAGTATAGTAGCCTAGGTTGGAATCTCTGGTCTCTTAAGGTCTGTATGACATCTCTCCAGGATCTTCTGGTTTTTATTATATCTGTTGATAAGTCTGATAAATACTGATCGGTCTGCCTTTAGATGTCATTTGACCTTTTTCCCTTACAGCTTTTAATATTCTTTATTTGTTCTGTACATTTAGTGTTTTAATTACTATATGATAGTAGGGTTTTCTTTTTTGGTCCATTCTATTTGGGGTTTTGTAGGGTTCTTGTACATTTATAGCCATCTCTTTTTTTAGGTTTATTCTTATATGATTTTGTTGAATATGTTTTCTGGTCTTTTGAACTAAGAATCTTCACCCTCTTCTATTATTATTCCTATGTTTGGTCTTTTCATTGTATTCCAAACTTCCTGCATGTTTTGGTTTAGAAACTTTTTACACTTTGTATTTTCTTTGACAGATGTGTCAGTATCTTTTATAGTATCTTCTATGCCTGGGATTCTCTCTTCCATTTCTTGTATTCTGTTGGTGATGCTTGCTTGTATCTGTAGGTCCTTATATCTTTCCTAGGCTTTATATCTCCAGGGTGACCTCCATTTTTATTTCTTTCTTGTTTCTATTTCCCGTTTTAGGTCTTGGACACTTTGTTCAATTCCTTCACCTGTTTGATTGTATTTTCCTGTTTTTCTTTAAGAGATTTATAAAGTAGAAACTTAAAGATTCTTTAGAAAGTCAGTTGTGTTTGATGGTGTTTTGCGGGGGCAACATTTTGGGGAAAACCTTTTTGTGATGAAGGAGTCTTCCCTAAGAACATGCATGTCTTGATCTATCTTACATTTCTTAGTTGAGCTTCATTGTCACTCACTTGCTGAGGCAAGACACATGATGTGGCAAGACCAGTGGAAGACATGTGATGTTTGGAGGGAGTATAAATAGGACTCAAAGGACTTTGGAAGGAGCTCTGCTTATGTATATAGATTACTTAACTGTGCAACACTTCACTTCTTGCTCTCAAGTCTTTGTTGATCTTAGCTTCGCTGAGAAAGGCACAGCCAAGTATTTTTCCTTGGCCTGGTGGTTTCTGCTGACTCATGCTGATTTAGCAGAGGCCTGGCTGTTCCTGCTGTCCACTGCTGCTGCTTTCCTGATGCTAGTGAACTAAATTGCTGGTACATCCATGAAGTGTTTGCTAGTGGTTTGAGCTGCCACTGCTGACCTGTGAACTGAACTGCTGATTTCCTGACAATGCAGGTGGGATCCAAAGATCCCTTCCTAAACAGGTCCACTCCCGCTGTATCCTTTCTTTATCATTACCTCTGGTGGGTTGTGGGCTAGAACAGAGGTTAAAGCATTTAAGACTCATCATTAAAAGTAGGCTTTGAAAAAAATTTACAGACTTATTTGTTGCCTCTTCAAGAGCTTCTACTTGTTTGCCTGTGTTTTCCTGTATTTCTTTAAGAGAGTTATCTATGTCCTTCTTAAAGGCCTCTATCATCTTCATGAGATGGGATTTTAGGTCAGATTCTTGCTTTTCAGGTTAGACGTTAATGTATCCAGGATTTGATGTGGAAGGAGAACTAGTTTCTGATAGTGCCAAATTATATTGGCTTTTGTTGCTTATGTCCTTGTGCTTGCCTTTTACCATCTGGTTATCTCTGGTGTTAACTGGCCTGGGTGTTTTGGACTGGAACAGGCCTCCTTGGAAGGAGGTAGAGCTATTTGACCTGAATTATAGCAGGCCTCCTGGGAGTCAGGCATACTGTCTCTGGTTGAGGCAGACCTAGGTTCCTTATTAGAGAATACCTCCTGTGTCTTTGGTTAGAGAGCTCTGCCTATGCCAATGGTTAGGATAGACCTCCTGGAAGACATGCAGATGATATGGTTGAGGGAGGGGTATCAGGCACATTGATCATCCCCTGGTGCAGGTGGAGGTGCAGATCTAAAGCACAATCTTATTTGAGATTCTTAAGATTATTATTACAGTTTGTGATTATGGTCATTGTGTAGACTGAGCCAGTGCTCTCTGAAAGTTGAACAAGGCTAATAGACTTGCATAAAGTTCTATTTTTTAAACTGTCAGCCCAGTATCTGTTCATGACTATTTGACTCAATGTGGGGCAGTTCTGACAGCCAGAGTCCAGTAGAGCAGAGCCACTTTGAACCCCGGAGACCTACTGAGCATTTTCTCAAAGGGACTGAAGGCATTAGGTGAATTGCTCCTGAGACCATGGCTCAGATTTCAGCCCAGACCCCTCACAGCTGCCCCTGCAGGAGATGTGTGCTCTATCACGCAGACACTGCCTCAAACTCCCAGCATTCTAGCTGGACTTTACACACAGTCATCTGACCACAAGCCAGGCATGCCACGACCCATACAATAAAAGGGGTGGTTTGCCCGCTCCTCTCTCTCTTGCTCCCTCACTCTCTTTCTCTCTTGTTCTCCTCTCTCTCTCTTGCTCCTCATTCTCTTGTTCCCTTCTTTCTCTCTTCTTCTCCCCTCTCGCTTTAACTCTTACCCTCTTGCTCTCTCTCTCTCCTCTTTGCTCTTTGTTCTCTTATCTTTCTCCCTCTTCTTCTTTCCTCTCTCTCTCCTCTTTGCTCTTTCTCCCTCTTCTCTTTTCTCTCTCTCCTTCCTCTCCTTTCCTTCACTCTACTCAACTAGCATATTTCCCCTTCTTACAATAAAATAACTCATTCATACATTACCTCCTTTTTAATTAAGGCGCCGTGCAGCAAATAGGCCAGCCCCAGGAGGAGAGAGAGAGACCTGGGCTTCAACACCAGGCCCCCTGCTACCAGGGAGAGAGAGAGACCTGGGCCACAACCCAGTCCCCCCCACCTTATTGGAACAACAACTCAATTTGCCCTGGTCATCGAAAGGCAGTTAACTCTGTGGAGGTCTAGTGAAAACTGGAGCAGCACTTCTTCCCAACTTGTGTATCACTCTCCTGAGATTCTGGTTTTTAAGTCTATTCAAATTTGAAGGCTGTACAGCTTTTTCATTTCCATAGTATTGCCTGTACCATATAAAGACAATCACATATAAAATATAAAAACAACATGCATGTCTACATTCCGGGAAATCTATTAACAGTCAAGTGGACAGACTTAGCCATTGGGCCATAGCTAGCCAAATCCTGTTCTAGACAGCAATAACATTCACCAAGAAAACATGAGAGACCAAAGTTTATTAGCTTCTGGTTTTTTTTTTTTCTGTCTATGCTTATTCTTCAATTCAGCAGCTTCTCATGGATTTATTACTAAGAATATGGACTACTTTGTGTATGTAGGGTTACATATGGTGATATTCTTTCTATTAACCATATGGGCAATAGGAAAATTATGTGTTGCAGAGATTCATGTAACCCCAGAATAGCTCTAGCTCATGTTGCCACCTAGCTGTAACATGGTTTTAGTGGATTTTACTTTTCAGCTATGTTGCTTTCCATATAAAATACTGTTCTTTTTAGTGCTTTCTTATGAAGGTCATCTTCTATTGCCTATTCCCAGAGTTGGGTAGCATTTACATGACTGACCAATATTTTCAACTCACATTGGCACAAAGAGAGCCAATCAAAGGTATTAACAATTTTGTACATATCAGTTAAAGAACCTATAGTAAGAGATCATGTCTATTTATACCCTGACTTTGTCTCTACCAGATGTATCCATTGTACTTGTATGTGTATGTTTGTATGTATGTGTATGTGTGTGTATTGTGTGCTTGCTAAATACTAATGTCACTTACACTCACATATTTGATCACTAATACTCAGCACATGTCCATAACACACATATTATTCTAAGAAATTGTTACCCATATCATATTTGTTTGGGTAATAAGGCCAGAGAGTTTCTCTGCTTTTTAAAGCTACCAAATGCTAATCTATAGCTTTGACAAATTACAGACAGCTAGTGATCACATGTAGTTGATGGCACATATTCATTCAAAAACTAATAAGACTAAGACTAAATATCTACATTAGCTCAAAGTATATTTGTCATCATGCTTAAATATGGAAAATTCTAATAAAATATTCAGAACCAATTACTTACTTTCATGGTTATCTGATCTTGAGACACTGAAAACACATTAAGAATGCTTTCTGATAATCATTGAAGTCTCATTTGGGGACAAATATAATTGTGTAACAGACATATCTGTATTTTTTTTTTGTTAAGAATTTACATGGTAGCACTCTTCAGTCTCTGTGTAACCAGATTCTGAAATATCTCTCTGTTTACTGTTTGGTTGTAGTAGTATTTTGAGTATAATATATTCTATTATATCAAGCAAACAAGCAACAGGAAGGGAAGATTAAAATCAGAAATGAAGGACACAGGGAAAGAAAATTCTAGAGCTTCATTCTCCTTTTCTCCCCTATATTGCTCAAGTTCACTGCTCCTTTGCTATGCCTCTTTTCCCGTGTGCCAATCATACTCTTGGTATTTCTCAAGCTATTGTATAGAGTTCATAGAAAGTATCTCATAATGCAATTTTGAATTCTTTAAAATTAACAGGAGGTATTAACACAAAAACATTCACCTAGATTCTTAAGTAACTGTTCAGTATATGCAAGCCCTCCTCAAGGATTCCATCAGTGCCTCAGAGTATTCATTGCAGTGTTCTATACTGCTTGTAAGGTTGTCTTGGAAGTATGAGCTCAGCTTCACTGTTGCAACTTCAGATTTACTTCATCTGTAGTCTAGCATCTTCCCTAGGCTTTGACCTTGCTTTAACAGTAATATGGGAGCTCCACAGAAGAAGTGATGCTTCTTGGGCAATTTTGAAATTGTCTTTGTACCTTGTGCTGTCTGTGAAGTAAAAACTACTATTGCAATGCAAGCTGCAATTTGCCACCAGAAGGTATTTGCTCATTTCTAAAATGAAAATAGTTAAAAATGCATTCCAAGAAAGTAAGAGCTAAGTGGAGTACAATTACTTATGCATTACTGCTTGTCTATTGGATCACAGAACTGCAATGTGTAGTAAGACTCCTTTCAGTCATAATGTGTGGCATAATTTTCTAGTCTGCTAGAAGGGTTATGAAATAAGAGTCTCTATACGATAGTGCTTTTTATAGTCATGTGTAAGAATTTGGCACATATTTGTTGGATGCTGGCTTATTCTGAGAATAAACTTTATGTATTTCACTGAAATTTGATTACTAATTTACATAAACTTCACTTATACTTCCTTCAGATTTTTATATCTGTTTGCTTACATGCATGGAGAAAGGAAATGTAATATTCTAGAATAAAATGGTAGATTATATTTAAAAAAACAAGCCGTCCTTAAATACTTTAATAAAAGTACTCCCTTATTCATTTACAACTTTGATGTCCTGTGCACATTCACATTTAGTTTGTTAAGGATAATACAGCTGAAAACCTTATTGGTGCAGCCTTAAACATGGAGTGGTTTTGAACTCACACACATTTCTTATCTTTTCCTTGGGACAGACTACAGGTTATAACATTCTTCATTTCAGCAAATTAACCTCTAGATGCTTCCCCTCATCAGTACATTTTATTGGATCACTCTGTGTATGGAGAGTTACTTTAATGACAAAATGAACTTTTCTTCCTTTCTCTTCCTATGTGACCTTTAATATCTGTATGTAAGCTGCTTCCTGTTTGCCATAGCCACAGTCAAACATATTCTTAGTACCATTATGTTTAATTCCATCTTTAAAGGCCCTACTGTCCCATTTTTAAGAAATTTATTTTTTTGAGATTCTAATATAACTACCTAATTTGTTTCTCCCCTTTCTTTCTTCCCTCAAATCATCATATATATTCCTCTTTGCTCCTTCAAATTTATGGCCTCTTTTTTAACAATTGTTTTCTCATGCATATATATATGCATATATATATTTGTGAATATAACCTGTTCAGTCTGTATAATGTTACATCTATGTATGTGTTCAGGATGTCCATTTGGTATTTAATAACTAAAGGCTGTGCTCTTCTCTGGGAAGATCAGTTCTGCTCTCAGCATTTTTTGGTTGCTTATAGTTCTTTGTGTAGAGTTGAAATGTTGCTATGGGCTTTTCCCTGTCAACTTTAGCATATCTATTGTTGTCTATGATGAGCTCATGTTTGTGCAGTCATGTTAGTGAGAATTTATGGGTATAGGTAGTTTCTGACATTACTAAAGTATTCAGTTTCACAGCAAAGCCCTTGATCCTCTGGATCTTACAGTCTTTCTGCCACATCTTTTGCATTGTTCCCTGGATTTCAGGTAATGGGCTTCTTTGATCTTTGAAGGTGGTTCTTTATTCTTGGCCTTTGCTTATTTTAGAGGGATGAGGTGATGCTTTTATTTATATATATATATATATATATATATATTATATATGGATATCATAAATATTTCCTATGTGAATGGCAGATAGAACTTACTACAAGACTTAACTCTGTTCATAGCAACCTTATTTATAATAGCCAGAAGCTGGAAAGAACCCAGATGTCCCTCAACAGAGGAATTGATACAAAAATAGGTACATTTACACAATGGAATACTACTCAGCTATTAACAAAATGAATTCATGAAATTCTTAGGCAAATGTATGGAACTAAAAAATATCATCCTGAATGAGGTAACCCAATCACAAAAGAACACACATGGTATGCACTCACTGATAAGTGGCTATTAACCCAGAAGCTTGGAATACCCAAGATACAATTCATAGAACAAATGAAGCTCAAGAAGAAGGAAGACCAACTTATGGATAATTCTGTCCTTCTTAGAAGGGGGAACAAAATACCCATGGGAGGAGATACAAAGTGTGGAGCAGAAACTGAAGGAAAAACCATCTAGAGACTGCCCCACATGGGAATTCATCTCATATACAGTCACCCAACCCAGATACTATTTTGGAATTCAACAATTGCTGGCTGACAGGTGCCTGATATAGCTATCTCCTGACAGGCTCTGCCAGTGCTTGACAAATACAGAAGTGGTTGCTCTCAGCCAACCATTGGACTGAGCACAAGGTCCCAAATGGAGGAGCTAGAGAAAGGATTGAAGGAACCAAAGGAGCTTGCAGCCCCATAGGAGGAACAACCATATGAACTAATCAGTAACGCCAGAGCTCCCAGGGACTAAACCACCAACCAAAGAGTACATATAGAAAGACCCATGGCTCCAGCTGCCAATGTAGCAAATGATAGCCTAAGTGGACGTCAATGGGAGGAGAGGCCATTGGTACTGAGAAGGCTTGATGACCCAATCTGGGGAAATGCCAGGGCAGGGAAGCATAAGTGTGTGAGTTGGTGAGTAGGGGATGGGATGGGGGTTTTCAGAGGGGAAACCAGGAAAGGGAATAACATTTGAAATGTAAATAAAGAAAATATCTAATAAAAAATAAAATAAAGTTGTTCAAAACTATATTATAAAAGAAAATCCTTTCAATTTCTTATGAAAAAGTCAGTGGAGTATTTTTGTCTTAGAATACTGGCTCTGTTCTGCATTGATAGAACCAAGGCTTTGTCAGGATATGTTTACGTATCCTACACAGGAGACTCAGATCTCTCCCATGGCTTCCCAGGAGAAGGCACTATATTGATGAGGGTAACCTAACACTACTGTGAAAATCCATGACTAAATAAGCAATAGGCCCTAGAGGAGAACTTCTTGGAGTTGTTTTGCTAAAAAGTAATGTTGTCCAACTGCCTTTGATGTATTTATCTATTTATTCATAGATTTGTGCTACTCTAAATCTTGATCAGAGAAGCTTCTTACTGCTGTTGAGAGTGGCTAATGACAAAAAGTCATAAAGGGAAGCAGAGGCAGATCTCTCAGTTCAAGTCCAGCCTGGTCTGTAGAGAAAGTTCAAGGACATCCAGGGTCCCACAGAGAATCCTTATCTTGAAAAACAAAACAAAGTAAAACAAACCAAAGAAAGGTAATAAAAGGAACTCATAAATTTTAAAGTGTTAATAATGAAGGAATGAGTATACTCAGCTTACATGAGACATTGATACAACCTTCTTCCTCCAATGAAAATGGTGGATTTCTGAAGTTTGGGTGGAAAGAATGCAAGATCCCAGGAAGAAGTGTTAGGAGCTGAGGTCTTCTGGACATGGCATGGCTGTTTGGCACATGAACTCATAGTGCTGTGGCCACATGCACAGGACCTACACAAGGCTGATAAAACTCCTGTCGTGCATGGAGGAGAGGATGAAGCACTCAGATGGGAAGTCATTGACATTTGATGGCTGCCAAGGATTGTTGCAGCATTTTCTCTGTCCAGTCACATTAGGGCAGTGGCAGGCCTGTGATTGGACAGGAATAGACAGGTGGAACTAGAAGTTGAGGAGGAGAAAGGGCAGAGAGCAGGAAGAGGCAGAGCTTCTTCATCAAGGAGGCAGAGGACGATTTGGCCCTGCACGGTTATAACAACCAGGCTAAGGTTTTTACAAGGTTAAATTAATGGGTCAAAATTTGTCTTTATTATTTGGCGCTGAAATTATTGTATTGGCATCTTGTAATTGTGATCTTATTATTACATACACTTGATTAGATAATTATGCCTTAAGAGTTATGCTTTACCGGGTTCTAGGCATTAGATGAATGATTGTGGGGGTGTGTAAAGACTTGCATATGAGCAAGATGTTGCTGCTAGCTGGGAGAGAATAACAAGAGCCCGCCAGGACATGGTGTTGCCGGACAGTACCGACTCTAGAATGTGATCCGGTGGGAAAGAGAATTTGCGGGATGGATTCATTTTTCAAATATTCCTGCAACAAAGGATAATTATTTTTCCTTGGGAGAATAGGCATTCTCACATCACACTGGATGACCCAACATCTATTTACATATGGGTGGCAACAGTTGGACACATTGGGCTACTTTAAAATATGTTTTCTTTTATATATGAGATAATAATATCACTACCTCAGTAACATTTTTATTTCCTCTCCTGAGAGATAAATATCCATATACCACTCTTTGTTCTCTTTCGAATCCATGTGAAATTCAAATCTTTAACCAACTGATTCTTAGGATTTGCATATATGAGTGGGCTTTTTAAGAATATTAGAGGATGTGAAATTAAAAGGGAGCTGTTTTGTGGACAAAGGATGGGAGAATGCTGGAAGGAGGAAAGTAGGATAAATATAATCAAGATATTTTATATACATGTATGCATTTTAAAGAATAAAGCCAGATAAAAGAATTAAGCAATTCCATAGGTTTTGACTCAGTCTGGAGTTGTACTTTCCAAAAGACATGTTTAGCGTTTTCTATTCCTTCAGTGTGACCTCTATACCTCGGAATATTCTTCCTTATTGCAGTATCTCCATTTACTTGAGGCCTGGGCCATATAGGACAGTCTACCTGATGGTGTGGTTTAAGATGAATTAACCAAGGAAAGGTCTAAAGATCAAGGTGAGATGCTCACATGTCCAGCCATGGACCTTAAATGATCCTTTTGCTTCAGGAAATGTGAGTAGAGATGTGACTGTACTGGCAGAGAGCTGAAAGCTTAGGCTTTAACTCTGGGGTCCTGTTGTGCATTTTTTAAATTTTATGTACTGTAATTGTGAGTATAAGAGTTTAGACACCCTGTGAATTGCTGTAGAAAAATCTCTGCAAGTGGAAAAGACATTGTAGATTTTGAAGACACTGAACCTGAAGAAAATAGAGTGAAGTTTCTGATCATTTCTGGCCACTTTCCTCAAACTATATTATCACTACCTACAGGGAGCCGAACAGTGGGAATCCTATTTAATGACTTTATTTCTCACATGGACACATGGACATTTTTGGTACCTTGATGATGGAGAGTCAAGTGAAAGCAACAACAATACTCAGTATAATGTTTTGGAATTGTGTTTGGAGGAGCACTCACAGGAATATTTGGAGCTATAGACACCTCTTCAAAACAGAAGAAAGAAATCTTAAATTACCAATTAAACTTTTCATCCTATGATGGTTACAATCAAGGAGAAAAGGGAAAATCCAAAATCCAAAGTAGATATAAGGAAAGATGCAATAAACATTACAGTAGAAATAAATGCAGAGAAAATATTAAAAATATAGAGAAAATCTTTCAAGCCAAGAGATGAAATCTAGAATCTCCCCACAGTATCATCAGGTGAGGACATCATGGGAGAATGAGAGATTATGTCATTTTCACATTTGTGAGTTTCTGTTTGTCTGTGCTATTTATTATACACACACACACACACACACATATACATTTATACATATATATATATAAATATAAAATATTCAAGTTCCTATGACACCAAAAGGTTCTACAATATCTTTATGCAGCTAAATATCATTATTTTATAGAAGAGAGAATATAAGAAAGTAAACAATAAACTAGTCATCGATGGCAGAGCAAATTTAATTTTTCAATTATTCTATGCTTGCATTTTTCTTACTTGTATATATCTGTGCTATACATACATGTATTTATGGGTTTTCTTATGTTTATGTGCATGTGTGTGAGCATATGCATCTGTGCATGTGGAAATCCAAGGTTAAGGAACTTCTTCTGATATTTTCACCCTTTTCATTGAGCCAGGGTCTGTAAGCATAACCTAGAGCTCACTTATGACTGCTCTGGTAATCTGCTTGCTCTGAGAATCTTCTGAAAGGTATCTACCATGCTGTCCTTGTATTATGTGGGCTCTGTAATCAGAACTCTGAGCCTCACACTTGCATGTTAAGCACGTTCATCACTGAGCCAGCTCCCCATGTCATTATGCTCTCTTAAAGACCCTATACATGATTTGAAATTGTAACCACCTTTGCATTGGTACAGTAGAAGTAATCTCTAAGTTACTAAGGGCTTGAATATCAGAGCCAATGCCTACAGGCAGACAGAGATCCTAGGGCTTTTTATAGGAACTAATACCAAACTTTTATACTCCAACAGGCTACTTGCCCATTCATTGTGGGAGCCTTATTTTATCAAATATGACTAACAAAATACCTAAGAATAACATTTATAAAAGCCATCTGCCATCAAAGGTGTAATGATTTAGTTTAGAAAAAGAACCTGACAGTGTAACCAGAATTTTTGTAAATTGAATTTTAAGCAATCAAAGTGTGAATCTCTTGTTACAATTGTGTCATTCAACCTCTACAAAATGCTAAGAGGATATTTATAAATTAATAATTATAAATAATTTTGTATAATTTAAACATCACCACAGAGAACAACTCAAGGCCCCCTTCTGTGTTCAGTATACCCTGCACATTCTTGGTTACATGATTCAGTTAATGGCCCTTCACTTAAAGTTCTTTGGGAACCTGTTCCTAGATCAAAAGCTAATCATTTGTACTTGACCAATAGGTCCCAAAATT
This sequence comes from Montemys delectorum, assembly GCA_019843815.1. Classification (NCBI taxonomy): domain Eukaryota; kingdom Metazoa; phylum Chordata; class Mammalia; order Rodentia; family Muridae; genus Montemys; species Montemys delectorum. The sequence goes on along the minus strand of JADRCD010217701.1, from coordinate 17,127 downwards.
CATGATAGAAAAAAGAAGAGAGTGAAAGTGTTAATATTCTTTAAGTCAGCTGCTCCTCTTGGATACAGCTCAGTCATTTGAGCAGCTCTGCCTACTGGACACCCAGTTTAATCGCTCGTTACTGAAGCTACTGCCACTCACAAGCAAGTCACCTGGATGAGTAAACTTTGATAACCTGGTCAGTTTTAAACTTAGTTCTCTACCTGTCTAAGTTCTAGCAGCTAGAGGAAGCCTGTTGATAGCTATCTCAGAATATGTACTCTGCTTACACCACTGGCATGCCCCCCACCCTCTTTGAGGTCACATCCAAACACTTACAAGAGCTTCAAGACTACACCTAAATTGACCCCCATTTGACAATACCACCATCTCTGGTCACAGTGTTTGCACCCAGCCATCCTCTACCCCAGGAACAATTTATTCCTGCCTCAGTGTCTTTGCATTTACTCTTCTTCCTTTGGGAGCACTTGTCTTCAAGACTCTGTGTGGCTGTGTTTTCCACCTATTTGAAGGTCACAATACACATTGTCCTGACATGTCAATCCACCATATTTCCAAATTCAACCTTTTTATCCCTCTTTCCTGAATGTTCTCCCTATTTGCTATTTAATTTTTCTAAGGTATGAAGCACACTGCTTTTTATTCTTGTCTATTTCTCCCACTAGAATATATGCTCAAAAGCATATAGCTTAGAATGTGGCTCACCTCAAAAGAGATTTCAGTAGATATCCTTGTTTCTGAGACATAGGTGGAGGAATATGGTGTTGTCTTCATATGTAGATCTCGCCCTGCTTTTTCTTGTGAAGCCCTTGAAACTGAGAGAACTAAAACATGGGACTAGAGGTCCTCCTGACTTCACAGCTGTCCCTCTCCATTATACTTCAGTTACATTTAGTCAGAGAAAAAGAATAAGTGTTATGTGCCAGGTCCTTAGGTCTTTATTTCCCTTTTATCGGGGACTCTATTCAGCTTCTCTTTTGCTTTCTGACTTTTCATGTTAACACTGCAAAGATGACCCATTGTGAGGCCCGGCTTAGCCATTCTGTCACCTTCCTCTTTAAAATCTCACTAGTTAGAGGAGAGCTGTCAGCCTTTTGTGAACACAGCAAGCCTCTCAGTGAAATAAAAGGCTAATGACACGGTGTATCTTGTAAAAGCTATCTAGTGGAAAGGAACATGCTACAATATTCACATCATGCCGAGAAATGTCACCAGATGCGAATAATTTTGAAATTATTACTTTTACTTTTATAGATGATACTTGGCTTAACAGTTCTGAGAAAATAAAAGAAAGATAATTATTTTGTTCAGTTCAGTTGCTTGAAAGGAAGGAGGGGAAAAACTCTGTAAAAATGAATTTCAGGTTACTGGTCTCTGAAATATTGCCTATTGATTGAATCGAAAAAAAAAAAAGAACACTTAAAATGAATATAGCCCCAACTTATACAGTATTTAGACTAAGTCTCATCTAAAAGTTTTATGATATTGCATATTGGTGGCAGACAAACCAAGGACAGAAGTGAAGAATCTGGAATCAAAAGTGAAGCCAAGTGAAACTGCTTGAAGTTGAATCATTAAGAATGGAGTACAGAAGGAACAGAATGAAATGGTGTAGTGATTTAAATAGGAATTTGATTCTTATGTAAGTTCGTGACTACATGAACAAAAATAGTTAAGAAATTGCAGCATATCTTGGGACTCTTATTGTTCTTCTGGTGGCCAGCCTTGATATGAGGGTTGGTGCATAGTTTTATTGCTACTTGATATGTTGTATTCAGTGATTGGTTGTTATCACTGGTAGGCCTGACCTTTTTTTAGGGTAATTGAAGAAAGAGTGGATGAACTGGGAGGAGAACAGGGATGGGAGGCTGCAATCAGGATGTGATATATGAGAGAATAAATTAATTAAAAGATATCAAAAGAAAACATTGCAGCATAAAGAATGAAAAGACAATGGGTTTCCCTCCTTTTGCTCATTGAATTGAAATTAGATTTATCATTAGATTTGTTAAACTTTTCCAAAAAGATATAGTAAAACCACAAAAAGAATATTAGTTGAATAAAGTTATCCAAACCTCTATGTGCTTGGTTTCATATGTGGATGTGTGTTTTTCATCTCCATGGTTTGACATGCTAGAAAAACTTTCTGTTCTCATAGCCAGTATGCTTTCATACTCCAGATCTGTGCTCAAAACCTTCACTTCTCACCCACATATAATACATCAAACTAGATGCTCTTAGCATGAAGCCTTCTGAATGAAGTTGAAGACATCATATCATCCTGGGATCTCTGCCATTTTACCCATATGAAAGGGAAGCAAACAGGGAAGCCTTACCTAGGCACATGTCCATGGTTTGTCTTGAGAAAACACAGCTCTTGTCTGCCCATGTTCTATTATTTACATTTATAGGTGGCTATCCTCACATGGCTTGCCCTGTACCCAGGAAGAAGCAGGTAGCAGACCAGGCAGCAGATCATCTCAGTAAAACATAATATGTTCACTAAGTTCTGCTAGGGCTGAAACTGGCACAGAAAGATTTTGCTCTTGTCTTTGTTTTTTGAGATCTAGATCTTGCTCTTTAGTCCAAGATGGGCTCCCATAGCATCTTGAAGACGGGATTAGGGGTTGCTTGAAGATGAGATTAGGAACGTGAATGAAGATGTGTGCTTCTAGCACTGTATTAACTGTCTACAAATATTAAATGTATCAATCTGATAACACGAGATCTTTTGAGGTATAAGACTATTATACTCATCCTTATGTAATGCAAAAATATATATTGGAAGTTAATGTCACAAGTTTAAATAAGTTGCATTTTGACACACAGAAATTCTGGATAATGCAGAATTTTTGTTTCGGATTAATTTGAATTTAGAAAGCTATTCTTTATAGATTATTTGGTGGCATTAATAGAGTCATGTAATTAAAATGCTGAAAATCTAAATTAATTGGCTTTTAAAATGAGACAGGTATAGCACGTAAATGAGCCCCTGGGAGTCTATTTTCATTCAGCTGCAGACCTGCAGGAGAAAGTGAAAGTGTTTACAGAGGTTAATGGAATAATTATGCAGGATTTATCAATACTATTAAAATTACATTTAAAATATAGTGCACTATTGTGTACCTGAAATTATAAAACGGGCATTATCAGAACTGAAAAAGAGCCTTTTCTGCTTTATTGTAAAAAAGTAACTAACTGCCTTTTATCAATTAGGAATATATTTACAACTTTCTGTTTCAATCCATTTTCTAGTGTTTTATACAACAGACTCATCTCTCTTCAAGGTGAGTTCATTTAAGGCCTAGAGGAGAGAAGCACAGGTGCAGAATACAAAACAAAACCAGAGCCACAATGCACGTTTCTAAAGTCCTTTCAAAGAGAAATGCAAGGGGTGGCTTAAACCGTAATACCTGCAAGGTCACCCCTCCCCTTATCCTTCTTTTCTCTCTCCTTCTCTTCCTTCTTTCTTACCTGTCTGCCTTCCTTCAATTTTCTTTTTGTCTTTTTCAGGATCATCAGGATTTTAGGGTGACTTTGTAGGAAATGTTTGTTCTTGGTTTTGGACATGATATCTTGCTTTGGAACGGAGCAGGCCAGGAACTCCTCACTGCCTTCCCGCCTCCGCATTCTGAGTGTTGGGGGCTGCGGTTGCATATCACCTTGCCTGGCTTCCAATGTGTTCATTACTGGATAATAGATGGAGTAGAAGCCAAGTGCACGCCTTCATTGAATTGAGCAAGAGCCTTCATCCAGAGAATAAGGGTGCCTTTGACAATGCTGTGTAGACCATTAGGATTCTCCTGCAAACTCAAGCAGAGTTAAAACTTAAACCTCTCTGCAAAGTGATTCCAGCAAATCTCTATATCTCTTAACATAATTTTTTATGCCTGACATTCCTCTAAATTAGGTACAAGTATAAATATGAGAAATTTCTATTTGCATAAGCTAATGTTTTTTTTTAACTGTCTTTTGAACTTAAGTGGTTGAATAAATCCCTGCCCCCCACCCCCTCCCACGACCATGCTTGTATATGTGTATGCAGCTGTGCAAATGGATGTGTGAGTGTGAATGTAATGCAAGTGTGTGTACATCTGGACGTAGAATGAAATCTTAGTTATCATCCCTCATCATTGTATAGCCCTTCCCCATTCTTTTTTTTTTTTTTTTTCTGTTTTTGAACCAGTTTCTCCTATTGGCCTGAACCTCACTGAGTATACAAAGTTAGTTGGTCAATGACCCCTAAAGATCTGTGTGTGGACTCAACCCCACCCACAGCATAGAAAAAGTTTACAGCCTAAACGTCCTTTTACTGGTGAATTGATAATGGGAATGGGATACTTATGCACTATGGAATACTTTTCATTGTAAAGAAAATTGAAATCATGAAATTTGATGTAAACGGGTGGAATTAGAAAATATATATTGAGTGAGGTAATGCAGATCCAGAAAGACAAAGCCATTGCTCTCTTTCATTTTTGATTCTTTGTTCCAGATGGTCAGCTATAAATTTATTACTGGACAAAAACCAAGAAAGTACAAGTGTCCCCAGGTGAGAGACTCTAAGGATGGGAGTTTTGGTTTTATTTATGAAAGAAAAAGTAATGTATTTTTATGTGTTTTAGTCAGTACCTTTTTTTTTTTTTTAGATATTTTCTTTATTTACATGTAAATTTTTCCTTTCCCAGGTTCCCCTCCAAAAAAACAAACAAACAAACAAAAACAACGAGAACAAACCCATTTTGCCTCCCCCCTCCACATGCCTGCCACCCCACCCTCTCCCACTTATTGGCCCTGGCATTCCCCTACACTGGGGCACAAAACCTTCATAAGTCAGTACCGTTTTTACAGTGTCAAGGAGTTGTTACAATAGGCTCAAGTTAGGTCCATACTTCAACAATGCTGGTAGAGCTGTGTTGGAGTCAACAAAGAAAATAAGATACAAAAGTTATGTATCCCTAACCTTTGTCCCAAGCTTGGTTGTGAATAATTGCATATTTCTCAGTCAGCTGCTCAGTTGAGCCTTTCAAAGGATGCTAGGCTTCTGTCTTCAAGCACAACATATACCAGTAATAGTGTCAGGGATTACTGTCCACCCATGGTATGGATTCCAAGATAGACCAGTCACCTCCATGGAAGACTTAAGGCAAGGAGTGAAAGCACTGAGGGGGATGGCAACTGTACAGGAAGATCAACATTATCAAGTAACCAGGAACCCTGGGTGCTGAGCCACCAACTAAAGAGCATATAGAGGTTGTTCCGAGTGCATATGGATCAGAGCCCTACCTTGTCTGGCCTCAGTGGGCAAAGATGCACCTAATCCTTTACAGACTTGTTGCCCTACGTTGGGTGAATACCTAGGGGGGAATGACCCTCTCAGAGGTGAATGGGAGGGAGTGTGGGGAAAGAACTGTGGGATGGGGGAATGGGGACAGCATTTGGCATGTAAATAAAAAAATAATTAATTATATTAAAAAGCCATGTATCCTAGTTATGCATTCATTTTTAAGTATTTAAGATAACTTTCTAAGATTCACAATCCATTTTTCTAGTTATTACAGAAAGTGATAAACTAATACAATTCTGTAATACACAAATTTTTGAAATAAATTTTACTAAAGAAAGTATTATAGATTTCAGATTTAGTGTTGTAATGTTTTACACAAACACTTGGATTTTGAAATTCTCATACCCTATCTTCTGAGTAGCATTGAGGGCCATTTCATTATCTAGCAAATTTTGTGAATAAATTATGTGAATAAATATGTCCTAGAAATAAGAGGGTTCATTCAGGAGCATTCACCCTCCGTAGAAACAAAGCACAGAGCTGGAAGAGTGACTAGAGAGAGACACAGTCTGTTTTCAAGTTTTTGTAGCTTTGCCTTTTCACTTTCTTTAATGAGTGAGCTGAGGTTGGCTTAGGTAAGAGGCATTTCATATATGCAGGCTTAAACTGGGCACATTAAATCTCCAAGGTCTGAGTGCAGCATTACTTAAGTGGTCTTCATGTTTGTAGTAAACACAAAATGAGCAACTAATTGTTCCAGCAGGACTTTAACTCAATTGTACAAGCACATTCGGGTGTTTCAGGAGTCCTCTAAGCTTTGGTGAATGTGTAAAATAAGGGTGTCTTATTTATCTTATTATATACTACATCTGTTAGTCTAAACCCCACTTCTAGAGATTCTCTTTCTGTCTTACATTTCCACTATGTGTATGGGCAGAGTATTGACAAAGGAAAAGACAAACTATTTTTCAGACTTAAGCTATGTGTTTGAAGGTTTCAGAATTAACTATCCTGCCAAACACATCAAAACAGTGCATTGATTATTTTCAGAAACAACTACTACAGAAATAACTCTCTAACACTTTCTCAAATTTGTTCAGAATATCCTCCCTTATAATAGACTCTTGGGAGAAGAAAACTGCTCTTAAAGATAGAACTGAGCAATGGCCTGGGAGTGAGCTGGCTTTACTTGGTCTCCCATTTATTGCTTCTGTTTTAACCCTGTGTTCCAAATTTCCCCACTGCCCTCTCTCTCTTCATTAAGCACAGCACACAACACCAAGAACTGCTGTCTTTTATGGTTCATTTTTTATAATGCCTTCCTTATCATATAAAATTAATATCAGGAAAGTGTGTGTTTTTCTGTTGTTAATTTGTCTTTTATATAGAGGTCTCAGCTGAGAACATAAAGGGTTAGAGAAAAAAATTCTCCTCTCACAGAGCAAATCTAATGGGAATAGTGGAAGTCAGAAAGCCGGGAGAGCTGCATGCCAAAGATCCAGCAAAGCTGAGCTGCAAGACACAATTGCTGCCACTTAGTCTTCCACTTTTGGTCTTGGTGTCCACACACTGCATGCTTGGGGAGATTTTAATATTTATACAACTTGAGTATATTGGATTGGTGGGAAATTTCTCATGAATCATTCCTGCCTTTTTCCTAGAGTACTGATTCCAAGCTTCCCCAGGAAAGTCCTGGGCATACTACCATTCCACTCCTGCTTTTATGGAGCTAACCTTATCTGGCACTACTTGAAAGTTTTTCTCATGTCCTGAACATTGTGGCTCTAATAAAGACTCCAAAGATTTCCTTATGAGGCTCTGACTCCATGATACTATTGGAACTTCTGCCCCTGTACTTACTCAGAAGTAAGTAAGGAATCCCAACAAAGTAAACATTAAAAAGGTAAACAAGATTCAGTGTGCTAGAGGAATTGGCAGCAGATCTAATTAAAAGCCTCTTTCTGCTATACGCTCAGGTGGTTATGTGGCATCTAAGTTGGGGGATGCATATGGTGTGGCCCTTGAGAAAAAGACGCAGCAACAAAGTTAGACTGGTGGGTGTTATCTCTGCCCTGCATAGGGGCTTGTACTGACAGACAGAGAGTGGTGTGGAAAAATAATAAAAGAATGAGTTATCACACCTCCTTTTCTTAGAAAAGTTAATTTATACAGAGCAGCTATAGTGTCATATATAAAAGGAAAAAAGAATACCAAAATTAGACATATAAATGCATTCTACAAAGATGTAACATTGCATTATGGCAGAGACTGCATAATAACTGCAGCAGCTTTGCTTTGAAGACTTCCTGGGCCACATGACAACAATTAGCACTGTGACCATTAAAAGTCGATAATACATTGCTTGGAAATGTGAAAATCTGCCCAGGCTGGCTTGGAGATTTTCTTTTAATCTAGTGCCCTTGAAATCACAAGAGGTACCATCCTGAGAATGGGCTGTCATGCTTTGGGAAACTATGCCTCTAGATTCTTAAAAACTGGGTTATGGGCTTATTGGGGGAAAATGATTGCAAAAGATACATTTATTCTGACATGTTTTCCCAAGGATGACTAAACTTATAACCAAGGGGAAGTTAGAACACATGTCCGGGGACAAAAGGGATATGACATGTTTTAGAACAACATGAGTCTATCATTGCCTACTAAGTTCTGTATATACGAAAAGCACTCTGACTGCCAGTTAGTGAGGCTTTAAGATGCCCCCAATACTCTTGCCTGACTCACTTCTCCACCTCCAACTCCTTACCTCTTCTGTGGCCACTGGCCATTGCTTGCCCTGGCACTTCTCTAAAGACATAGCATTGATGCCCTAGTGTAGTTTTTCTTCAAAACCAAAATGAGCCAATCAAGGAGTATGTAATTTCTCTGGAAACTAATGTTTCAAAGTACATCTCAAATATAACATTTTCAATGATGTATCTCTTCCTGCCAACCTGTGGATGCTCCCTCTCTCAATTTGAACACCTGAATACCTTGGCTATTGTACCTTATAATTTTAAATTTAAATTATATGTATTATGAATTGTTATGCTCTGCTTTATTCCCTGCAGGTGTGAGTGCTTTTGTGATTTGCTTTAGTGACCTAGAAGCTTTTCCAAGAGGTATTTGTAAGTTTTATTTCAGAGTTTGTCTCACATAATTACCTCAGTAATTACAAAAATACAAAATAATTACCCCATACACAGTACCTTGGCTTTACAACTGTTTGAGTCAGCATTCTCAGTTTTCTTCCCCCTCAGGGCTCTGGTGCAGCTCTCAGTGGGGAGAGGTCCCCTGTTCTCCTTTAGGGTAAGGAGTCTGGGTATTTGAAATCTGAAAGTGTGTTTACTTAGGCAACTGCTATGTACTTATGACTGTTGATCTCAGACTTGAACTGAAATTGCTGATGGAAATATTAACTCCTGGCTTCTCCATGTGGTCTGTGCTTCCCAGTAGCATAGTAGGTGCACCATCTGTACAACACGTTGATGCACAGGTGTATGCTGATGAACGCTGAACACCGAGTGTGCAGGATTGCTGGCTCAATCCAACTCGAAGCAGGCTACAGATGGCCCTGAAAGCTTACCTTATGCACTTCTGTTTTACAGGGACTATTCCCGTGGAGCCCATTACCACATGCAAGAAAAGCCCTTTTCTAGCCAGTTCGTCACGTTAGAGAGAAGTCTCCAACTCTGTTCCCATAATTCCACTAGTCCTGAACTCTGCAGCCAGACATTTATTCATCCCTTCAAGAGCCTGTGTACAATGGCTCAAGTTTGGAAAATGTTTTTTGTTTCTCCCCCTTGATCTTTTTTTGGTGCCTGGAACATTACATACAATATCATGGAGACCATAAAGTTTTATAAAACTAATGGGACAAATCAAGTTCAGCCTTTTAAAGTAAGGAAAACCACATGTGATCAACTTCTGCATATAAATGCAAAATGATGTTGGAGTTGACTTTTAATGCAAAAGACCAAATATGCAATAAACCAAAATAAAGTAATCATATACTTGCTGTGTATACATGGATAAAATGTGTAATAATTCTCACCCAGAAACTCCCTAGTTTAGGAAGAGATTTGAAGACAAGCTTTATATTATATTTTCCATCTGTTCTACAAGATCATAAGTGCTGTTGTGTTTAGTCCCATATATCCTTTAAAGATTTGAGATCTCAGTGTGGTGGTGTTGAATGATAAAATTTTAGAGCATTGAGTGGTAGTAGAAGGTAATTAAATAATGACAGTGCCACCTTCAGCAAAGATGACTCCTGAACTTGTGTTTGCCCTGTTGTACCAAATGATTTCTTCTGAACATTCTTTTGCTATGATCTGGTCTGCCATGTTGTGATATTGATAGAAGAGTATCACCAGAGATGAATTGTACAGAGCTGCCTGATCTGGGCTTTCAACTCTGAAATTATACACTAAGTAAATCTCTTCTTTTTTGGGGTGGTGGTGGTACACAACAGTTTTGTTTTATGAGCTCCATAAAATTTAGACTAACATATTTTTGAGATGTTCTAGTTACTTGATTATTAGATAGTAGTTTCTCTCTCTTTTTCCATATATATATGTATATATATATGTATATAATTTCTCTCCTACTACACACACACATACACACACACACACATATATTAAATGTAGGAACTGATATTACAATATGTTTGTAAGCATGAAAAAGGCCTTATGTGGGATAGAGAGATAGTGAAGTGGCTAAGAGCACTTCCAGAGGACCCAGTTCAAATTCCCAGTATACACATTGTAGGTCACAACTGTCTATAATTCCTGTTCCAGGGTATCTCTTGTCCTCTTCTATCCTCTGCTGGTACACAGGGGGTGCCAAATATATTTGAAGCCAAATCCTTATACATGTAAAAATAAAAATTAATATATTTTAGTGGCTTTATGCCAGCATAACTGAAAACATTAATCAACATTTTTACTGATATAGAACAAAATACCAATCATTTCCTTTTCAACATCATCACCCTTTCTTAACAAGTTCTGTCATTCAAATTTCTAATACAGGAAATTATTAAACAATGCAGTTTACAATCTGATGCTGAGATGCAATGTTTACAGTTTTTCCTGAGTTACAAAAGGAATGAAATAAGAAAAGGATACAATAAGAATGAGGGTATCTAAAAAATGTTGAATGTCTGTGATGATTTATGTAATAAAATTAAGAAGCTGAAGGCCAATTTTAAAACATTTCAAAGTAGTGTCATTGAGATTAATTTGAAGGATTCATTTAATTTTTGAATCAGAAGCTGTCAAACCTGTCGTGAATTTTAACTGAGTTAAAACTGAGTTAAGAAAGTACATTATATGAATGTGGGAGTTTTAAACACCACAGAATTACACATGCAATGATGCTACAATAGAAATCAATTACCTAGCAGTAATAAAGTATTTAAGTCTAAATCATAATGACTGTCAAATGGAATATTTTGATGTATTCAATAACAACATCTATTGTTTGAGAAACCTGTTTGGGCTAGATAACTTCTAGAAAAAATATTTCTGGCTTTTATTCCATTTAGTTTCATTAACTTTTGATGATACCTACAAACAAGTGCTCACATTACAGGCATAAAATCTGTTGTATTTTCACAAATTAACCAACTTTTTTGCAAACAATTCTTGGAATTTTCATGACAACATTGCAAGTATTCCAAAAGCCCCAATTGTGCCTCTTTCCGAGGTCTATCTGCCTCACACTAGTGACTACTCTGCCTGCTCATAGCATACATTACTTAACCTATTTTTTTTGCTTTCTCAAAGTGGAACAGCAAAAACAATATGGATAGTTTATAACAGACCATATGAAATTATCTATACTAATGGTAAAAGGTATTAATTTTTATTAAGGCATAGTATTTCATTAATTAACCAATCTATGATATATACATGTTATTATTGATATTTTGAGAAATTTCAGTTTGGTGCTAGTATGAATATCATTGCCATATGAACTCACATATACATGTTTTAGAAAATACATTCTGACATTAATTTTATTCTCATGACACATTATGACAAAGTCATAGTCACAATAAATATTTTTATAGTGTGAGTAAAACTTATTCTTTTGATTCCTGTTTATCAAATTAAAATATATGTGATTAAGTAAATGCAATTTGTTGACAAAGAGAACTCTCCCAGACATTGTAGACCATAGGCCACCTAAGATGGGAAAGACTGCACGATTTTTATGTTACTCCTTAGAGTAGCAATGTGGCAATGGGTTTCAGAAGTGATTTTTAAGTACTTACTGTCCTTATTGTCTGCTCCTGCATGAACTGACTATGTCCACTAAGACATCTTTGGAAAAAGACAATGATAGCAACTTGAAAGCCTCACTATGTACATTAATGGTAGGAAACTAGAGGATACTGATGGAGATAGATGATTCTCTTGCCAGATGGAAAGCTCTTAATTTCTGGATCAACTCAAATCAACATTCAAATAACTTCTTCCTGAGCCAATTGTTGCTTTATCACTTTTAAAGATGTAACAGAAAGTTAACTGCCTCACAGTCAAGTCTTCCGAAGTTGGTTCTAAAGCCATACTTGATAGTAGAACTATCATTATCAGAACTGCCTTCCTTTCAGTCTCACTTAGCCTTTTCATTGGTCTATGTCACTTGTGCAATGGCTAAGTACAGACTTTTATCATTCAAAAACCTGTAATTCAGTGGGAGACATATTACGGCCACAGTAGGAATGATGTTTTAGTAGCTGTTGCTCAACAAAGCAATATGGGACAACTTTATATTAAGACTCCATATAACTTTTTCCATGTTTCTTAGGTAGCAAAGTTCTATCTCCCCATAATGTTGCTTTAATATCTTCACTGTATATACCCTAAAGTTCCCTGGAGAAGTTTCATTTAGGTTGCTGATTCTTTAGATTGATTGACTTGTGGAGAATTGTAATGTATATCCTGAATCAAAATTGTACTAGGCTATGCTCTTCTCCCAATAACTGTTTATTACCCATATTTTTGTCTGGGTTTTCACAGGTAAAATCTTATGAGAGCACAAGATTTTACCCTTCCCAAAGTTAAGAATGCCACCAAGTTGGGACTGCAAACTGGCACAACAACTCTGGAAATCAGTTTGACAGTTCCTCAGGAAATTGGACATAGTTCTATTGGAGGACCCAGCTATACCACTCCTGGGCATATACCCAGAAGATGCTCCAACATGTAATAAGGACACATGTTCCATCATGTTCATTGCAGCCTTATTTATAATAACCAGAAACTGGAAACAACCCAGATGTCCCTCAATAGAGGGATGGATACAGAAATTGTGGTACATCTACACAATGGAGTACTACTCAGGTATTAAAAACAATGAATTTATGAAATTCTTAGGGAAATGGATGGATCTGGAGAATATCATCCTGAGTAAGGTAGCTCAATCACAAAAGAACACACATGGTATGCACTCTTTGATAAGTGGTTATTAGCCCAGAAGTTCGGAATACACAAAGAACAACCCACAAACCACAAGAAACTCAAGAAGAAGGAAGACCAAATTGTGGATAGTTTGTTCCTTCTTAAAAGGGGGAACAAAACAGAAGGAGTTGCAGAGACTAACTATGGAGCAAAGACTAAAGGAAGGACAATCCAGCCAATATAGCTGTCTCCTGAGAAGCTCTGACAGTCCCCTATTAATACAGAAGTAGAGGCTCACAGCCATCCATTGAACTGAGTACAGGGTCCCCATTGAAGGAGTTAGAGAAAGGACCAAAGGAGCTGAAGGGTTTGTAGCCCTTTAGGATGAACAATATGAACTGACTAGTACCCTCAGAGCTCCCAGGGACTCAACCACCAACCAAGGAGTACACATGGTGGGACTGGTTGCTCTAGCAATATGTATATAGTAGAGGATTTCAAAGTCAGTCATCAATGGGAGGAGAGGCCCTTGGCCCTGTGAAGGTTCTATGCCTCAGTGTAGGGGAATGCCAGGGCCAATAAGTGGGAGAAGGTGGTATGGCATTCAGGGAGAGGGGGGAGGCAACAGGGGTTTGTTCTTGTTGGTCTTTTTGTTTGTTTGCTTTTGTTTGTTTGTTTGTTTGTTTTTTTTTGGAGGGGAAACTGGGAAAGGAGAAATCATATGACATGTAAATAAAGAAAATATATAATAAAAAAAAAAGAATGCCACCAAGTAACTAAAACAGAGCTCTTACTTTAGCTCTTCACTTTAATGAAACTACCTGATCCTCGCACCAATGTATTTGGTAAACATTTTGATTTATGACTTCATTTCATTTAATAATTGTTAAACATACCTGAAAGAGGATAATTGAAACTCATATTTTCTTGCCATGCTTATATATATTTGGTTAAGCATAAATTCTCTCCTCTCCCCTCTGTGGTGAGAGGAATGTAATTTATTGATATAATTTATTAGTATTTATTTGTGCATTTGCTTGCTAGGCTTTGGACAAAAGTCCAAATGCTGAAGTAGTAGTTTAACTATATGTTTTATAGAAATATTCTTGCCTTTGGTTAATAGAACTTTGGAGAGAAGCCACTTGTTACAAGAGAGTTTAAAGTTATATTCACAGGAGTTAGCATTGCCATATGTGAATCTTTGGGAATGTCAGAGACAGAGATACCTTTGCTGTTTTACCTGCTATACTATGACACTGATAGTACTTCAAATACATTCCACATCTTTAATGTTGTCATCTTCAAGCAGAAGTGAGAACTGCGTCAGAGGTAATCTTAGTACTCTGTTAATATTAAGGAAGTTTCTAGTCATGTGGTCTACCTAGACTAATAGACCCAATGATGTACTCCTTCTCTGCAAAATGGGTTGTCTTGATTGAATATTACATGCTACTCAATCAAGTGTCTATAAAGAGTTCCTCTGAAACCTGGCAGAGATTAATTCAATGTTACTCTAAACTTTTTCTTAGTTATATTTTGTTCTTGTTCTATTTCTTTACCTTAGACATTTACTTAGAAGACAGTTTTTCTCCTTTCTGAAATATAACTCTTCTATTTAGTTCTAAGTCTAGAACTGTCTTCTTCAAGGCCCTGGTGATCATCCCTGGAAACACAGCCAGTAATAAAATTGGTTCTCCAGCCATGTCCCATTGTGTGCGTGTGAGTGCTTGCATGCATGTGTGTGTGTGTGTGTGTGTGTGTGTGTGTGTGTGTGTGTGTGTTAACTGTAGTCATAAAATGTCACTCTGCGGACAGAGGCTTGATCTCACTCACAATCTATGTCTTGTCCACGAGTTTCCTCAAATACTTTAATTTACTCCTGCCTTTTGAATTCATCTCTTACATGTCTTGTGGTAGTAAATGTTAAATTTATAATGTGGAGTTTCTTTCACAGCTCTCAGAAAGTAACAATGGCCCATGTGCTGGACGGGGACAAGGTAAACATAGAACCTAAAAATATGTGAATCTCAGAAGAAAATGAGTTATTGTTCTTCTTCCATGAGGAGAGTCAATTACTCAATCAGCCAAATGATATTTGATTAGTTTTTATGAGGTTTGATATGGCATGGTTGTTACTCTTGGGACAAGTTATACCAGTGTGTTAAATGGGAATAATTCGGGATAATATGTTATTAAGTATCAAAGGAAGTAAAAAATTTAAAAAAGTCTTTGTTCTACATAATGAGAGAGAATGAACAAGGAAGAAATTACAAAGTTCTTGAGAACCTGCCTGGCAGAGATTGATTTAGAGCAAGGTTTCTAAACCATTTTGTAGAGAAAGCAATGGAGAAATGTGTCAAAATGTTCAGACCTACTGGCTTGGTGCAGAAAGTCTTTTGGTGTACCCGGTAAACTCCTAGACAGTATTTGACCCCAGTTCTTTGGAGCTCTGAGTATAAAATTCCCTTTCTTTTTGAACGCTGTCATAGTGTTCTCCTCTGCACCATACTAACTAACTAAGTTTAACATTGCACCAAAAGCCCCAAAACATAAAAATATATGAACAAATAAATGAATAAATAAATAAAATTGCATTTTAATATCACAGACCCAAGCCTAACAAAGTAGGGGGAGGGAAGGACTCATGGATAATAAAATGTCAAGCAGAATCATTATCAAGGGCATTAGTATGGCTGAAAACTTCTGAATGGTCAGAAATATAGTGGCACCTTGGCTATATATTCTTCTTTTTAAGAAGAATCCAATGTCGAAGGACAATGCATTAGGCTACTAATCTATAGGATAATTATCCTACCTTAAACACCTCATTCATGGGATTAGTTCACAAGCACTTTACCGCCAGAAGTCTGGGGATGCCTACCAAGCATGTCAAGGGTCCTTATGTCTAAGTTGTTGATTCTTTCTTGCTTTCTCTGGGATAGATATTCTTTTAGGACTTTGCCATGAAGCACAAAAATTCTACACTTGATGGACATTTTCCACAGCATGCCTGCTTTTCCTCACACCTCTGTGTTTCCAGGTTTGTACTGTATAAATTTTTGACCTATGAACTGGTAATTTATTAGTGCTTCTCCATTATGTATTCATTTTTTCTGACACCAAGCTGAAGGCCTGAGGGTTTGTTCAAAGTTCTATACCTTCACAAGGATTCGTATCAGTTCTATTTTGGAGGTACCTCCCATTTTAGCTAACACTGAGCTTACAATAAATAATCTCTCCATGAAGCTGGACCAGTATTGTTTTAACAACCTGCTCATAGAGAATCCAGTACCAAGTTGGCATTCTTTACTTAAGTAGAGATGTTGGGATAGATTTAGGACCTCTTAGAATTAGTATTAGTTTGTTGTGAAACTTACTTATAACCTCAGGATGTCTTCAGACATGATGATGAATATATCAATTTCGTCCTGTGATGGAATTCTATTGTGGTTGTAAAGCAATTCCCAGTTAAGATTAGCAGCATCAGTGGAAAAATATGTACCTAGCTTGAAACATTTTTCAATATGGATTTCAGATCATATTATTTCCCCCAATAATACCTAGTGCATATGACACCCAATGTGCATAGTACCTTCCACTCACTAGGTCCAATGAATTTGGTGACATTATTTGGAGAATCAAGTATACATTCTACATGACTTTCTAGTGATCTGAGTCATCTCTGAGAAAATTGAGTTAGGAAAGAAGACTTAAAACTCTTGGAGACAAGATTTTAAGTGTGTAGTTCATGTATTTCAGGCAAACTTAAACTGCTTCTAATCCTCTTTCCTGAATAGAACAGGAGAGAATAAAAAGCACATTTTCCAGGTCAATAATTGTATTTCAGATACTCAAGGCTATATTGATCTGTTCTAGCAAAGTTATATATCTGGCACAGCAGCTGCAATTGCAAGTAACACCTGGTTAAGTTTTTGCAACTTGTTGTCATTTGTCTCACTCTATTTTAATTTTGCTCTCTCTGTCCTTTCTCTTTTTATACAAAGACTCACAATGAGGTCACAGAGGACAATAGGCTCTATGTCATCTGGCTTCTGTGAACTTCAACTCCTACTAGGGTCTTTGATTACATTTTGGGTTCCACATAACAATATCAGTTTAGACCTTGGCTGTATCAGTTTTTACTTATCGGCATAGTGTCTATAAAAGCCCCAAGGTCCCTTTGAGGAGAGTCTGTACTATTTCCTACTGTGTGTATTGTGCTTTCTACTTAGAGTTACTCACGAGGAAGATGCCTCCTCTGCAACAGGAACCCTAAAAATAGAATCAAACATGTATCTATTCACACATGCACACATACACACATACACACACTCACACACATGTATCTATTCACACATGCACACATGCACACATACACACATACACACACATGTATCTATTCACACATGCACACATGCACACATACACACA
>JADRCD010217700.1:0-34961 GCA_019843815.1 Montemys delectorum | reverse complement strand
GCTGTCAAAGAATTAGTCTGTTTTTGGATAGTAAGCACAGTTTTAGACATTTTTTGAAAATCACTTTGGAACTGGGAAGTGAATGTATTATATTGGATTGTGAAAGTTGTTATCCCTGTAGCTCCAGTATCAACACCTATGGCTATTCTTGTAGCGATCAGGAGTGGCACAATTTGAACTGTCCTCTTATGTTAGGCAGCTATCATATCTATAACTGGGATTGGTTTTTGGCATCAGGCTATGGAGCAGTTTTTTGAACCTATTTGGAAAACCTGTTTGTTATCTGTGGGGGTTTCTTGAACCTTGAATCTCCAGATATAAGGGCTACCCTGGATAAGAATGAACAGTAGGGAGAGGATGAGAAACCCATGTTTAATCCAGTGAGGTCGAGCTCTGCTGCCGGAGTGGAGTCTCATTTTTTGGGATTGGGGATAGGTAGACGGCCTCATTGTCCTCTGGAACTTAATAGAGCATGGTCCTGTTTAGATTGATGTGTATGAAGAGTCATTTTTAGGTGGAGGAATGAAAGGTTTGAGGTGAGACAGATGGACCCAATGAGGGAGTCCCTCGAGTTTAGCAGCTGTAGGGGTCACAAGAATTATTTTAAAAGGGCCCTGCCACTTGAGAGAGAGAGAGAGAGAGATGAGGGCCGATGACCTGGAGGGAATAGAAGCACTTGGTCTCTAATGTTGATAGGTAGTGGACAGGAGACAGTACATGGTCAAGGTAGATGATGGTCAGTAAAGTTTCATAGGAGAGAAACGGAGATGGCAAAATAATAAGGTAAGTAGATGGTCTGGGAGTGGAGAGCATTTAGGTGAGAGACTAGGGGTTAGAACTGGACATTTATACATGAGTTTAAAGGGAAAGATGAGGAGAGGTCGCTTTGGGAGAGCTCATAACCTGAAAAGAGCCAGGGGGTATCCAGAGCCTTAGATAGGATTTGGGAGACTTGGGAAGTAAATTCAGGACCATTGTCTGACTGGAGAGAGACTGGGACACCAAACCGGGGGATGATCTCCTGGAGGAGGAGATCAGAGACTGTTTGACAGAGACTGTGTGAGCCCTTTTGTTAGTTGTGAGAAATGCCTCTACCCACCTTGAGAAGGTGTCCACCAAGACCAGGAGGTACTTGGCACACCTGACAGTGGGCATGTGGGTAAAGTCAAGTTGCCAGTTAGTTCTAGGAAGGGAATCTCTAGCCTGACGGGTAGGAAAAGGGGTGATACAATAATTTGAGTTGGGGTCAGACCTCTGACAGATTTTGTAAGAAGCAGTGATAGATTTCAAGAAGCTCAAGTCTGCAGGAGTAGGCTGTAGAGAGAGAGAGTATTGAGCTGGGTTATATACTTGGTAGAGTCCAGTAATTGGATGATACCAGGAGAATGGTGTTTAGTAATAGAGGGGTTTTGGATGTGCCGGACTCGGGGGTCTACTTGAGAAGCTGGTAAAGGAAATAACATGATAGCGTTAGTAGGTTGCCTGGCTAGGAGAAGAAGCAGAGGAACTGTTGGCGAGCCTGGGTTTAGGCAAATGTGAGGAGCAAAGGGAATAGAAACTCCTAGCCTAGCTAGAAGATCCCTTTTCAATAAGGGGACAGGACATGTTGGCACTACCATAAAGGAATGGGTACAAGGTATACCCCTAAAAATGCAACTGAGTGGTGGGGTCTGGAGAGGGAAGTACGGTTGTCCTCTTACCCCGACAATAGGAGAATTAGAAGGAGAAGTGGGTCTCCAAAACTCCTTTAGGACTGAGTAAGTGGCTCCAGTGTCCAAGAGGAAGGAAATGGAATGCCCACATACCACGATATTTACCCGGGGCTCCCGCTCAGGCCTCCTCAGTTTGCCATAGTCAAGCCTAGGAGATCAGTTGGAGGGTTATCTGGGAGTTATGTCCCCTTGTTCTGCATAACATGGGGGCAGTCAACAGCCCAATGTCCCTCTTGATGGCACCTAGGGCATGGCCCTCTTGGCTTGCAGAAGTTGGGGCAGGATTTTGCCCAATCACCTCTTTGACCACACTTGTAGTAGGTGCCTGGTGGCCTTTGTGTGTCTTAGGAGACCATGAGCCCTGGGTCGTGGCTGGAGCTGGTCGGACAGCCTTTGCCAGCATGTGGTATTTTTGTTTGTGGACCTTATCATCTCTCTTATGGCACACTTTGAAGGCCAGCACTAAGACTTTTGCCTGTGGAGTTAGGGGTCCCCTCTCCAGTTTTTTTAAGTTTAACTCTTATGTCCGGGTAGCTCTGGGAAAAGAAGTAGGTCATTAGAAGTTACTTACCTTTTGAGTTTTCAGGGTCCAGGTTAGTATGCTGTAATAAGGCCTTAGTAAGACGTTCCAAAAATTGAGATGGATTCTTCTCATGCTTATCCTGGACAACCTTTTGGAGTTTATAAAATTTACTGGCTTTAAGGCCGCCTTCTTAAGACTGGCCAGAAGAAATGCAATGAACCTATCCCTAGCTAAAATACCACCTGTAGAATTGTAGTTCCACAGGGGATTTTGGTCTGGCACTGTCTCAGAGCCAATTGGGTATGTGCCGTCTGTTTAGTGAATCTCATTTGCATGTTCTCTTACCTCTTCCCAGACTCATCTGTGTTCTTTAGGAAGTAAATTGTTAGTGAGGATTATATAAACATCATGGAAAGTTAAGCTGTATTGGAACTCTTTGATAAACTTGGAAGGATTAGAAGTATAAGATCTCAGCCTGTTTTCTATTTGGGGAAGTTCACTAAGCGAGAAAGAAACATGTACTCTGACAAGGCCATTTGCTCCAGCAACTCCCCTTAGAGGTAGGACTGTTGCTGGGTCATGTGTCTCTGGGGAGGAAAGACTTGGAGGTTTGGTTGTAGCCTTAGAGCAGGTGACGGGAGGAGTGAAGGTAGCTGCCAATGTGGGGCATTTGGAGCAGCCCATAGATGGCACAGAAGAAGGGGAAGGCTCTGGAGAAAGAGAGATAGCAGGCTCACACAAGGAGGGATTAAAACAAAGATAGATAAATGCTTGAACATAGTGAACCTCCTTCCATTTATCAGTTCGCTGGCAGTATGTATTAAAATCCCTTAAAATAGCTGGATCTAGGGTGCCATTAAGTGGCCATTTTGAATTTTTATCTAGTTGATATTTAACCTAGATTTTACTGCAGAGATATATTAATTTTGATGCCTTTAAATCCGGCGTTAACTTTAGAGATTTGAGATTAGGTACGGTTGAAGACATTCTGACACCCATTGGCGGGTGCTTGGTTATTCTTATCAGTGTCCTGAGAACAATCCAAGCACCAAAGAGTTAACAGCCAAAGCTAGGGGCTCAGGTCTTCACGAGAGTCCTCTAGTGGCTACCCAGCAGACCCCGGCGGCCTGCTGTGGAAAGCAATCTACCTTGGTCCAAGGATTTTTTTTCTGGCTGCAAAAGCCCGGAAGGAATTGGGGAGCGAGATTGCTTTCTAGGGAAGGGGCAACCAATGGCAGATGTCCTAAGGCATATATCAATAGGGAGGCTGCAACCCTCGTGGTTCCCAGAGAAGGCAGGCCAGACTTTCTCTGGGAAGCAGGAAGTTGGAGGTTCTCCCCTTGACTGATCCCATCAATTAGTATGTGGGTGTTTGTATGGGAATTATTATAGCAGACTGCTAAGTGTAACCCATGGAACTGAATGGATAGGTGGAGACCTGAGCAGAGGCTAACCCCACCTGATAGACCAGGCGGGACACGGCTCACATGGTTGGAATTCGTATGTCTGGCACAGCAGCGACAGCATTGGGGCAGCAGCAGGGGCAGGAGAGCAGCAGTTTTCGAGGTGCCGCGCACTCATGTTGCACTCACCTGGGTTGGCCTGCTTGCCTCGGTGCTGGGGAGTCTTTGGCAGAGCGGCGTGCTTGGGGGCGGGTGGCAGAGTGCAGTGGAGGGGGCGCGCTGCGGAGGGAGCGCAAGGTGGCTTGCTGCGGAGTGCAGTGGAACTGAGGCGGAGCGAGGTGGAGCGGGGCGGATCCTGGCAGTGGCAGCAGAGGCGTGCGCCAACTAGCATACTGTGTACTGCAGGCCGCCATTGGTCTCGGCCTCTGCCTGCCTCGCTGCAGCAGCGGAGCTGTGCAAATTGACGAGGACTGCCAAATTTCCCCAAATCGGGCCACCATTGATGGGAACCGACGACCTCGTCAGAAAGCACCACACACTAGGCCCAAGCAGTTCTATGTAAGAGGTTTAATTGAGAGAGAGAAAGGGAGCAGTAGCGTGGAAAGAGAGAGGAGGGAGAGAGAGAGCGAGAAAGGAATGTTCCTTGTATTTATATGACTGCTGACGTGTATAGCCAGGTAAAGGTTGGAGTCGATTCCAATGGATTCTGGGAATGTGGTGGCCGTTGCTCTGGCAACAGGTCTCTGAGACCCGCCCATGAGTCACCACAGGCTTTGGATGCTAACAATTAGTGCTAGGGAAAATTGCCAGATTTTGAGATGAGAGTGACATGGAACACTCCGCCTTACTGAATTCAACACAAAGTGTATATATGCTGAAAGTTCTATAAAACAATGTGTAACACAGTGAAACAAAAAAACTCAAAGCATTATTCAAAGCATTTTCTCTACCTCCTGTTCATCTATTTCTTAATTGCCTGTAGTTCTTTGTGTAATATTAAGGCTTCTTATCCATATTAGCATGTCTGTTGGCGTTATCCTTATCCAGCTCATGTTAAGCAGTCATATTGATGAAACTTTATGGGTGTAGATTCTGACATTACTAGAAGAGACATAATCTCGTATCAAATTCCCTGTTGGAATCTTCCTGCCCTCTTTTCTGCAAGTACCCCTGAGCTTTGGGTATGGGGGCTGTATTCTAGATGTGTCCATTGAAGTGGCTCCACAACTCTGCATTTTGATCATATGTATTTCTCAGTAATTGTCTCTGTCTTTTTCAAAGGGAAGATTCGTTGATGAGGGGTGAGGATCACATTTATCTGTAGGTATAAGAACAAATATTTAAAATATAGCTAGGTGTTTGTTTAGCAAAGTGGTGGGTATAGGATCTTTTCCATGACCCATGAGTTACTAGGCCTAGGTAGTTGTCTAGGTTTCCAATACTGGCAATGGTTTGCTTCTTGTATATGTGTCAAGTCCAATTATAAAGCCTTTGGTTAGCACCATGACTACTATTGCACTCTTAAGGTTATTGGGCCATAATGGTTATTATTGTGGTTCATGGGCGTCATACCAGGGTAGGACTATTGGTTGCTTCCTGCCTTTGGAAGCTTTCCTGGCACCTTCTGGTAGCAAGAAAGCTTATCCTCATAGAGGAGGCATTCAGGCAGTCCCAGCTCAGGGGCATCTGAGCCCTGTGTCTGAAGCGCATAGTGGCAGTATCTTTTAAGTGCTGCTGCTCTTCTTGTTTTCTATGGTACTGAGATCATTATTATCTTGTTTTAGGAAAAATTAACTCTGTAGTCTCATCATGCTTTTAAAAGAAAACAAGTTATCATAAGTCTTTACTAAAAAGAGTCGAGGGGGTGGCTATTGTATCAAAATACATCATATGACTCCTGAAAGAAGTAATGTAAACAGGAAAACAGAAGTATGAGTAGAGGACATGGGGAGCCTGGTGCTTTTAGGTTAGAGAGGAGAAGGTGTCCAAATATATGAACTAACATTCTACGCCAGTCACTTTCCAAACACTTTAAATTCATAGATTTAATTAATCAGGGTTATAAGCTACACACACATACACACACACATACCACATGCACATGGACACCCACATGCACACACACACACACACACACACACACACACACACACACATGCTCTTTCTTATTTATAAATATGCTTCTATGTTGGTCTCTTTGCCTTATTGTATATACTGAAATATCTGAGGCTCTCCCATGTTATAAGGAAAAGAAGCTTATTTAGTATATCATCTAGAAGGGTTAGATCTCAAATGCTGTATTATATTCTTCCAAAGAGGCACACGTTGTTACACAATAGGAGAGAGGGCAGATAAGTGTGTGTGTGTCTAGGTCTCTCCTTTTTTATAAAGTCATTACTATTCAAATTTTACATAGGTAACACCTCATCTTAAGCACTTCGAAAAGATCTTGTTTCCAAATACCCCAGCCAGTGAACTTTTCAACTTTAATATCTCATAACTGAGATTAAACTCTAATGCATAATCTTTAGGGGACACTTAATCTCAATCTATGCCATACCAGTGATTAATATCTTAACATATTTTTGTTAGACTTACATTGCACAAAGGGAAAAATTGTATAACTATAGGATATGTATTTATCATATCATAGTCATATCTATCTACTGTGCCATTTGATTCCAGTTATATAAAACAGGTGATGTCCCTTGCCTTGGAGTTTGTGTTGCTTTTTTTTAACCTTAAGTCGGACTGGGATAAAAACTCAAAGGAAGACAAGCTAGAAGGAGTCAACAAATTCCTATTAAATAGTAAAATTGCATTTTAAAACATATCTGTTAGTCACAGAGTAAATATGTAGGGAGTAAGTAGACTTTAGCACTATATACAAGTGCACACATGCAACTTTATGTATGCATGTACAATGTAATGATGCATGTGAATGTATATAGCACATGCATATTCCTCATGCATAGTACCAACTCATCAAAAACATTCACAAGAAAACTGTCACATCTGTACTGAAGGTTAGTAGACTTTTTTCTTTGTCATCATTTCCAGTCTCCAAAACAGTAAACAGAGATTCATGCTGTACTGTATAACTTATTAAAGGGATTATGTTTAATACAAATACAGTCACTTGTCATGTCCTAAAATAGACTCGTGTATCAGCTGATTTTGGTATCCTTACCAAGGGGAGAAAGATACTGAAAGCAATCTCCTGTGGATACTAAGGGATCATTCTCTTACCAAGCTACAAATGCTTTCTTATTATAAAACCCTTGAGAGAAAGAAACCATAGTTCCATTAATAAAAAACACCATGAATAATAGAAATACTGTAAAGATACTGATACCCTGTTAGAAGTATCATCTTCTTGTGGTTATGGTCATTTTAACTAGAATTATTTTGTCACATTGGTATTTTTATTTTAACTTCTCTGATGATTAGTGATTTTCAACATATCCTCACACATTGCTATAAAAACCACATGTTTAGAACATTAAAATAATGTCCAACTTCTCACAAATTTCATGGCCCAGAAAACTAAACTCCACTTGACTGATTCTTCTGGCCAGGGATTCACAAAGTCTAAGAGAGTCTTTTATTATTTACATACATGATGATGTTTAATCTATAGATTAAAAAAAAAATCTATTCTTTCCTGTACTTCAAGAGCACATCTGAAGCAATGAAGACCCTTTTGTAGGTTTCTGTCTTTTGAGTGCATGCCATACAGACTCTGCTACTCCAGCTTTGCCAGCCCCTCCCCTGGGCTCATCTCCTGGCTTGGAGGGAACTGAATAGGAAAGTGCTGAGCTGGGTGATCAGCACAGCTGCTGGTGCAGCTTCAGGTCCTTGATACTGCAATTTCACACTAGTAAGTCTCAGCACTTCTTAATTGTCAGCCATAAAGTTCTGCAGCTGCTTCGGTCAAATTTGTCCACTTACAGGATTCCTTGGGAGGCTGGCTGGCTAAGTCACCAATACACAGTTTTGTCTTGTCCCTGTAGGTCTGCTTCATTTGAGCTAAAAGCCAACAGTACTTTTAACTCTCCTTGGGATTCTCCAGGCATCTGCTGTTCCTTAGGGACCACTGCAGTTTGGAAATGTCCATGACTCCTCTCATTTGTTTATCAATATGCACGGAAGCTTATTAAAAGTCAGATTTAAGGATTTAAGATTTCTCCATAAAGTTGAGAATCTGTTAGAAAAATTGGAATTGTAGATGGTATTACAAGATTTTATTTTATTTTTAAATTGGTTTTTTTTGAGGGCGTATTTTATTTATTTATGTTGTGATCATAAAAAGAGAAAGAGCAATAAGAATATGTTCTGGCTGGGTATGGGGGAAGTGGGTGCCTAGGCGGGCCCATGCCAAGGCATCCCTTCCCCCTGAGGGACCAGACACACACTAGTATAATATAGAATAGTTTATTTAGAGCTTGGGGAGGGGAGTTAAGAGGGTAGCAGAAGCAGAGAAAGGCAGAGAGAAGGAGAGAGTAGAGAAGTAGGGGCCGGCCATGACCACGTGGAGAGAGGGGGGAAGGGATTGGGGAGAGAGGGGAAGCATGGGGGCAAGAGGCAAGGGCGGGAAGCAGGAGTAAGAGAGAGAGGAGGGGGCAAGCAGCCCCTTTTATAGGACCAGGCCTACCTGGCCGTTGCCAGGTAACCATGGGGAGGAGCATACCTGGCTATTGCCAGGTATCTGTGGGGGTGGAGTTTATTCAGAATGCCAACAATTTACATTTCAAATATTTTTCCCCTCCTGGTTTCTACTCTGCAACCTCCCTATCCCATCCCCATCCCCTTTGCCTCTATGAGGGTGCTCCCCCACCCACTCACTCTTGTCTTACTGGACGACCATTCTCCCGTGCTAGGGCATCAAGCCTCCACAGGACCAAGGGCCTCTCTTCCCGTTGATGTCAGATAATGCCATTCTCTGTATGTAACTGGGGCCATGGGTCTGTCCATGTATACGCTTTGGTTGGTGGTTTGGTCCCTGGGAGTTCTGGGTGGTCTAGTTTTAGCTGACATTGTTGTTCTTCCTATGGGATTGCAATCCCCTTCTGCTCCTTCAGTTTTTCCCCTAACTCTTCCATCGGGGTCTCCATGCTCAGTCTGATGGTTGGCTGAAAGCATCTGCATCTGTTTTGGATAGGAGCTGATAGAGCCTCTCAGAGGACAGTTATACCAGGCTCCTGTCAGCAAGTGCTTCTTGACATCAGCAATAGTGTGGGGGTTTGGTATCTGCAGACAGAATGGATCCCTAGGTGGGATGGTCTTTGAATGGCCTTTCCTACAATCTCTGCTTCATTTTTTGTCCCTGCATTTCCTTTAGACAGAAGCAATTCTGGGTAAAAAATTTTGAGATGGGTGGATACCCCCATCCCTCAACTGGAGGCTGTGCCTATCTACTGGAGGTGGTCGCTACAGGTTCTATCCACTCTTTGTTAGGTATTTCGGTTAATGTCATCCCCGTTGGGTCCTGAGAACCTCTTGCTTTCCTGGTATCTGGGACTTTCTAGTGGTTCTCCCAGTTTTCCATCCCCTGCCACTACATATTTCTGTTCAATTGCATGACCCTCAGTACTTCTCTCCTGTCTCTTCCCATACCTGATCCTGCCCCCTTTTCCCTCCCTCTTCTCTCTCTCTCCCAGGTCTCTCCCTCCCTCTACCTCCCATGATTATTTTGTTCCCTCTTCTAAGTAGGATTGAAGCACCCACACTAATGGGCTGAAACTGTGTGAGGACTCTGGTCTTTAAGAAGACAGTAAAATAGGGACGACCTCTTAACTAATCCCTACACTAAATCAACTTTTTTAAAAGACCACAAACTACATGAGGAAGGCCTTATTATCAAGGATTTCTTGCTATTATATTTTTACAAATATGACAAATATGAGTTGATGTTTTGGAATCTCCAGAGGAAAGGAGATTTGAAGCTCCTATGTGCTTTCAGACAGTCGTTGATGAATATAATGTGGCTTATAAATTTCCCAAAAGACAATAGTTCATATATTATTCCCACATCTTTGCTTGTGTGTGTGTGTGTGTGTGTGTGTGTGTGTGTGTGCGTGTGTTTTTGGGGACACACTTTTGGATCTTGTCTCACATGTGATAAATTCAGGGTGTTTTCCTTTTTTTCTTAAGAGCCATAGGCAGTATTACTGCTTCTTCCTAGTGTGGGAGACCCAGGGACAGTCATGTTGAGACGAGTTTGCTAAGTGAAGCTGTCTGCTCAGAACCTAAAGTGCATCTCTTTGTTGACCTGCTGCGTTTAGGATGATGAGAAGGTGTCTGCCTGCCTGCCTGTCTGTTAAAAATAATGGGCTGTAGAGAATATCTACAGCAAAGTTACATTTCTTTAGATCCTCTTCCTACAGATGACAATCTAGTAGCCCATTTAGAGGGTTTTAAGCAAATATTAGATTGCTTGTTTTTGTTGTTGTTTTAAGGTAAAAGATATCCATGCCTTTCTCCTCTTATTATTTATCAATATGTTTCTTCAGGTTTAGGTTTTTTTCTTTCTGAGTGAGTCTAGATGCAGATATTTTTGCTTCTCTCTCACAATTAAAAATTAATTAATTAGTTATATGTATGTGTACTATGACTGTAAGTGCCTGCTTGTCATAACTTGTATATTGAGTTTCAACTGCCAAGAACAGGTCCCCTTTTGCCCTAATAATCGTAATTGAACTAGGATTATTAGGTTTGTATTCAGGTCCCTGTATCTGCTGAGGCATCTTATTAACCTGACACTTCGATTCTCTTATCTGGGAGCTCCCTTTTGTTCTCTTCTTTTTAGTGCATACTACTGCTAATCCCTTCCCAAGTCTGTCTTGCATACTCATCTGAGGAAATTGTTTATATTATATCATAATCATATCAGTATATCAACCAATTATCACATGTATAGTATGTGGGAAAACTGAGAAGACACTTAGAGTCAGTTGAAGCGTCTGAGAACTTAAATTCCATTAGATACAAAATGAGGCTAACGATGATATCATCCTCAGCAAAAAGCTTGGAGGATTAAAGTATGAATTCTTCATAATGCAAAGAGGAGCACATGCTAAGTTCACCAATGATTACTATGCTTAAATATGAGTTAATTATAATATAATAATATAATGAAAATGATAATGTTTAATATAGATGATGATTTTTAAACAGAAATCTGAAGAATGGGACTTTGTTTTCCAAAGTTACAATGATCACTTTTAAAATTACATTAATTTATTTTCTGTGTGTTTTTTTTGGGGGGGGGGCAGGGATAGTACACGCCAACACACTCATGTGTGGATCTGAGAACAAATTGTAGGAGTCAATTCTCCCTTTTTCCCATGTGGGTCCCAGGGATTTGACTCAGTTCATCAGGTTTGGTGGCAAGCACCTTTACACCCTGAGCCATGCAGCCTGCAGTAGGCAAATTTTTAAAAGATTCTGTTTATTAAGTTATACATATATAAGTATATGATAGCTATATGTGAAATTTAAAAAAAAAAAACAAGTTCACAAAAGCAATTTATTTTATTGGATATTTTGTTCTTGGTCTTGCTGTGCACTTACTACTCAGCCCTCAAAGCAATCCATCAAGAAAGACAGACAGACCTCCAGCTGAGAAGCCTGAGACCCAGAAGGGTTAGGTGTTTTTCCCAGATTTGCATAGTAGCTGGTGATGAAGGAAGCTAGGTGTGTTCTGCCTTTGCATTTGTATCTTTCAGTCGCTTTTAAAGTGGTGTGTTTCAGGAAACTCTAAGACCTCTTTTATCCCTACCATTCTCTGATGTCCTTCTCTACTTAATCTTCCTGATGCTGGGACTCTTTGATATAGTTCCCTATGTTATGATGATGCCTGAATATCACTGAGAAAGGAAAGTAGATTAGAGATCAGAGGGGATGGGGAGAGGAGATTTCAAGTGGGGGAGAAGGAGGGATTAGAACCTGACAAAGAAGGTGGGAGAGACAACTGGATTAGGGGGCATCTCTAGAACCTGGAGCAATGGAAGCTACCAGGAGTCTATGACGGTGACCTGATGTGGAAGTGATACAGTCTTACGGGGTGTTTTGCTAAGGCAAGGCATGTGGGAGAACAGGTAATGTCTTGGAGAGAGTATAAATAGGACTCAAAAGATACTGATGGTGCTCTCGCGTAGCTGGTGTTGCCATGCTTTGTTGGTCTCTAGTCTTTGTCCTCACTGATCTTTGCTTCATTGAGAGAGGCAGGGCAAAGAACTTCTCCTGGCATCCTGACTCTTTCTGTTGGATTATGCCATTACTGCTGATTCCTGTTTCATATTCTGATATTACTGAACTGGAATGCTGGTATCCTGACAAACGGAGAGTGGAATTGACCCAAGAAACAACTTCTAAACAGGTCCACATCCCTTTGTCCTATTTACCATCTTTTTTCTTCTACTTTTGGATGATGAGCTAGAAGCACTTGCGAACCCTTATTAAAAGTAGTTTTTGTTTTTGTTTTAAATATAAGCATACAGCAACCCTAGCTAAGACTCCCAGCAATGGGGGATATGGAGCCTGTACAGACCATCTCTTGAAACCCGAAAAGACTTCTAATTGAAGCACTAGAAGTCATTCTAGGCCACAAATTCCCAACCACAAATTTGGAGCAGAATTTGAGGGAAGCGCCAACCAAAAATTGGCCCACTTTGAAATCCATGCCTTGAGAAGGAGCCCAACCTTGATGCTATTATTAGTATTCTGCTATCTTTGAAGACCTGAGCTTAGCATAAATGTCATCAGACAGGGCTCACCAGGTAATGATAGAAACTGATGCAGAGACCCACAACCAAACATTAAATGGAGCTTGGGAAATCCTGTGCAAGAGGGAGAAAAAGGATTGAAGGAGTTAGAGGAGTCAAAGACACAGACAACCTACAGAATCAACTCAACTGGGCCCATAGGGGCTCATGAATACTGAACTGCCAACTAAAGAACATTCATGGGGTGAATCTAGGATCTCTGCACATATGTAAAAGTTGTGCAGCTGGGTCTTCATGTGGGACTCCTAAATCAGGAGAAGGACCTGTCTCTGACTACATTGCCTGCTACTGGATCTCTTTCTCCTAACTGTACTGCCTCCTGAAGTCTCAATAGGAGTAGATGCACCTTGTCTTATTGCAAAATGATATGCCAAGGCTGATTGATATCCATGAGAGGACTCCCCTTTTCTGAGGAGAGAGGAGTGGTTGGTAGTAGAGATGTGAGGAGAGATGTAGGGACTGGCAGGAAAGGAGGGACAGGAAGCTGTGATCAAAATATAAATAAATAAGTTAATACAAATAAAAACATCTTTAAGAAACAATAAAAGAAGGAAACAACTCAAATTCATCTATTTAGAAATCTAAATTTTTTTTTTTGCCAACTTTTTTCTCAGGAGGTTTCTGAGCAAAAGACTATAAATTATTCTCCTGTTTATCTTATTTTATAAACAGAACTCTTGAACAAATTGTGTTTTCTTCATTCTCAAGTACTAAATATGACATTTGCTGAATTTTGGAAAACAGACATAATTTAGTGTTAAGGCAAATTTGATTCTGCATCTTTCTTTGCTCCTTGCATTATGAATTCAACTCAGATTTGTGCTGGCAGCTGTGGTTAAAATAGAACTATTAGATACAAGTTGTCAAAAGTTAATTTTGAATTATTACACTGCTTTCCATTTCTTATATGAAATATAGACCCCAGAAATGAACTTGTTTTGGTTTTCCCATTGCCTTTCAGCATTTGAGCACCAAGAATGCTGGAAATCTCTCTGCTTTTGTGCCTGTATATAGGTGGAGGTAATACATCTGAGCACGTCGTCCTCTAACGTCTACAATTCCAGATACTTCTAATTCGGCACAGGGTTTCTAGGGGATCAAGGGACAGGCAAGTGTGACAATGGAGTATCTGAAAGGTTATTTGTGCTATTTCTTTACATGTTACTGATTTTTAAATTTGAGTAAGCTCTTTATAATCCCAGGTTTTAACATATTGCCAAGAAGAATTAACATGAACCAAGAGTTCATTTTTCCCTAGAAAAAGTTATACCTTCAGTGAATTATTGATATCTTATGGCATTATAATTTCAATCTTCCCATTTCCCCTCTCTCTTTTACCCTTCAATCACTGACTGCCAAGTTTTAAGCTGTGCCTATTCAGCAATTTTTTCCTTCTTGCCTGTTTAGCTTTTTAGAGCTGAAAACTTTTAAATACAATTCACATTTGACTGAAAGCACTCATTTCTCAGAAAGCATGTTTTCCTGCTCTGAACATCCACCGAGCAGAATGCCAGAATGTGATTTTCCTTTGCATTTTAAAGGGGGCATTTTCCTAGGCAAAAAGTTATTTCAAATGAATAGACAGAGACACACAGCCTTTCTCCTCATTCTTCAGGTAGTAGATTAATTATGCTTCTTCTTAACACTTTTATAATTCTATGAACCAGTCCATTATTACAGAAGGCTATTAGCTGTTTATCTTCTGCCTTGCATTTTAATGGTAACTTTGTTAACTGATCTTAATTCAATAATTTTTTAATCTCAAAGTTATAAAAGGTATAGCCCTGGCTATACTGGATATACTGGCTGTCCTGGAACTCACTCTGTAGACTAGGCTGGCCTCGAACTCAGAAACCCACCTGCCTCTGCCTCCCAAGTGCTGGGATTAAAGGCATGTGCCACCACTGCCCGGCTATAAAATGTTATTATCTAAATATACAAACTACACTGAGTTTTTTCAACAATTCATTCCAAAATAACAAATTATGTTGGCACTGAAAGACTCTGAGATTTATAATAATGAAAAATGAGAAGGGAAGTGAATAGAAAAAGGTAGAATGAGAAAGAAATGAGGAAAAGCAAGAAAGGAAGAAGGAATAACTGACTCTACCAGAGACATCATGGAGTGTGTCTGGCTCCTGGGAGAGGGACTGTGTTTGCTCCTTTTCTAGGAGCAATGTGGAGATTAGTCAGTTGGTTCCATGACACACGACAGTGCAATGCTTACAGTGTGAAGATTTGAGACTTTCAATTTGAATATTGGTGTCCTGGGATAATTTGGGTTCATTTCAACTCATTTATTTATTTATTTATTTATTTATTTATTTATTTATTTTTTGGTTTTAGGGCTTTATTATATAAAACAGAGAGAGAGAGAGAGAGAGAGAGAGAGAGAGAGAGAGAGAGAGAGAGAAAGAAGAAGAAGAAGAAGAAGAAGAAGAAGAAGAAGAAGAAGAAGAAGAAGAAGAAGAAGAAGAAGAAGAAGAAAAGTAGAGAAGTAGAGACCGGGCCTGGCGAGATGGTTCGTGGGTAAGAGCACTGACTGCTCTTCCGAAGGTCCTGGGTTCGGATGCCAACAACCATATGGTGGCTCACAACCACCCATAATGAGATCTGACGCCCTCTTCTGGTGTGTCTGAAGACAGCTACAGTGTAATATGCTGGAGCTAGTGGAGCTGGAGCGAGCAGAGGTCCTGAGTTCAATTCCCAGAAGCCACATGATGGCTCATGGCCATCTGTACAGCTACAGTATACTCATACACATAAAATAAATAAATAAATCTTAAAAAAAAAAAAAGAAAAGAAAAGTAGAGACTGGCCATGACCACATGGAGAGATGGAGGAAAGGAATGGAGAGAGATGGGGAACAAAGGGGCAAGAGACAAGGGAGAGAAGCAGGAGTAAGAGCTCAATTCTTTTCAATTACAAATAATTTTAAAGGGAACAAAAAGTCAATGATTTTAAAGAGCTCAAATTTAATTTGATAAATTTCTAGGTTTGTAATTTTATTGACACGTTTCCCTATATACATTGTAACCCAATATAGTTGAAATTATCCGTAGTTGATACTTGAGGAGATGAGGGCCTTGAAAGAATAAATACCTCATAATTTTTAAAAATAAAGTAGTTAAATTTTGGCGTAAGTCAGTAGACTTTCCTTATGTTAGATTCTCTGAGCATTAGCCTGTGAGACAGAGATGTGTAAAAAGGCCCTCGACAGCGGCATTTATGGCACTGAGAGGGATGACTACGTAGAACGAAGACTTGACTCTATACTGTTGCAATAAAAAAGCCAACCTCCACTTGGGAGGCAGAGGCAGTGAGATTTCTGAGTTCGAGGCCAGCCTGGTCTACAGAGTGAGTTCCAGGACAGCGAGGGCTACACAGAGAAACCCTGTCTTGAAAAAAAAAAAAAAAAAAAAACCAAACAAACAAACAAACAAAAAAAGCCAACTTCAATGTTTATGTGTTGTAACAGGAAGCTTATATGCATAATAATATCCTGGTCCCAATAGTTTTGATAGTCTTTATTAAACATGTTTTAAAAATGAACTTAATGCTGAAAAATGTCATATGACCTCTTTAAAGAGAGGACTGAAAAAACTATTACAATGTTTATTGAAGTATCCTTTCTCCTTGGGGCTTACCAAGTTTTATTCTCGGCAGGCATTAGATCCCAAATCTGGCTTAGGTGTCACCTGAGGAGTGGAAGGGCAGAAAGTAAAATTGATTATAATATTGATTTAGAGGCAAGTTCCTTGTTGACGCTGACTCTGATCTTTTCATTCTCGATACTACAGAGATGTCTTCATCTTTATTTTTCTTGTTCTCCTACTGGGTATTTTTAGTGGCCCTGCTCTTCTCAATGGCCATTTCCATCTTCATGTTCATTTTCAGAAAAAAACTCA
Source organism: Montemys delectorum (assembly GCA_019843815.1). NCBI lineage: Eukaryota > Metazoa > Chordata > Mammalia > Rodentia > Muridae > Montemys > Montemys delectorum. Next base: position 18,629 of record JADRCD010217700.1, on the reverse strand, counting down.
TTTATTTTTCTGAGAATTAAGCACTCGTACCAATCTAAATTGTTTTGGGAGCCCTTTTATATTTGTCTTTAGATGGGTCTTGATTGTGACACATTTTCTTCAGCTATGATTCTTACCTAACTCATAGAGGAGGGACATCACTGACATTGGTTATGGATGTGAGACTGCCCCCATCACACTCCAGTGCTTTTACTTATGTCCATAATGTGTCCTCTCAGCCTTCTCACTGGACACTGCCTTCTGGTGTGTTCTCTGGTATTCAGGTATGTCAGTAACTTTCTGCTGATGTAACAAAATGTATATGTGATAAAAGCCCATATGTTACAAATGGAGGGCATTTCCTTAGGCTCCCACTGTTGGAAGTTCATTCCATGATCAGTTCACTTACATTGGTGTTGGGAGCATATAGTAAGGGCCAGAAAGTAAAAGAGACAAGAAGGGATAGGTGTTCCATTCTACCTCATACTTCCTACCACCTTCCAATAGTCTTCTTTTGGGGCATTCGACATCCAAACTATGGTATTCTCTTTAACATGGACATTTAGTTTTTTTCTGAGTCATTTATCTTTCTATTTCATCATCCTTCTGGGTAGTTGGAGATTTTTTATTTTATTTCTTGTGGTCTAATGCTTTGTTCACACTTTTAAGAGCAATATTTCAGGAAGCACTATCTATAGATTATTTATTTATGCATTAAATCTTGTGTCATAGGAAATAGCTTCTATATCAATGTGCTTTGCTATATACAGGAGTTTTAGTTTTCTTTAATGCTTGCCTATGCTGACTGACATGTTTTTGGCAGATCTTGTCTTTCTTTGACAACCCACTGCAAGAAATAATGATAATAATCCTTTCGAATTTCAAAGGTAGTTCCTAATAATCTCTTAACAGCTATAGGTTTTGCATTAAATTCTCTTGAGGGTATACATTGAACTTAGCAACAGGTATCCAGGTGTTACTACTCCATATTTTCCCCAAAATTGATTACAGCAGCTAATGTGTATTTCCTTTCATTGAGATTTTATACCCATTTACTTTTCAAACCTCTCTCTCTCTCTCTCTCTCTCTCTCTCTCTCTCTCTCTCTCTCTCTCTCTCTGTGTGTGTGTGTGTGTGTGTGTGTGTATGTGTGTGTGTGTGTGTATAGAGTGATACATGATCATGTACTTGTGTGCATGTGCTGGTGGTAGAGACAGGACAACCTTTGACATCATTCCTGGAAATGAAACTCAACTTCTTTGAGACAGAATCTCTTACTTTCCTGGAAAAAACCCATTAGTCTAGGTTGATTGGCCAGTGAGCCTTGGGGATCTGCCTGACTCTGTGTCCTTAGCACTAGAATTAAGGCTCATACTGCCTTGATTAGCATTTTATTATCAGTTCTGAAAATTAAACTCAGGTCTTCCTATTTGTCAGCCCAGTGTGCTGCTGACTAAACCATATACCTCATCTAGAGAATTCTAATAGTTGCCATGCTACCATATTCAAAACCTGTTGTATGCCATGCCTATCTGATATATGGCACACTTAACTTCATACTGTCAGACTTTAAATTCTGCAAGGGAATAAGAGCAGGTAACATAAAAAGACAGAGTTATCAGAATTACACCAGACACCTCAAAAGGAGACTCTATAAGCTAGAAGGGCTTAGATGTCTTTTGTAATCACTAAACACACACACACACACACACACACACACACACACACACACACACACACAGATGCAATTCTTGACTACTATACCCAGCAAAGCTCTTAATCACTATAGATGGAGAAAACAAGGTATTTCAAGAAAAATTCAAATTTAAACAATAATTACCCACAAATCCAACCCTATAGTAGTTGACAGTTTATATTCATCAAAGGAAAATTCTACCAAGATGATATCTCAATTTTGAAAACCTATGCCCACAAGGACATTTGTAAAGAAACATTTGTAAAAGAAACATTGCTAAAGCTTGAATCGCACAATGAACCTCAGACATTAATAGTGGGAGACTTCAACGCCCCACTCTCACCAATTGACAAGTCATCCAGACAAAAACTCAACAGAGAAATAATGAAACGAACAGACATTGTGAATCAAATGGACCTAACAGACATGTAAAAAGAATATACCTTTTTCTCAGCACCTCATGTTTCCTTCTCCAAAATTGTCCATATAGTCAGGAACAAAGCAAGCCTCAACAGATACAAGAAAATTGAAATAATGCCTTGTATCTTATCAGACCATCATGGATTATAATTGGAGTTCAACAACAACAGAAACACCAGAAAGCCTATACACTCATGGAAATTAAATAACTCTTAACTCAGTTATCTCTGTGTCAGGGAAGAAATAAAGAAAGGAATTAAAGAATTCCATAAATCAGTGAAAATGAAGCTACAACTTACTCAAAATCATGGGACACAACTAAACAGTGCTAGGGGAAAGGTTTATAGCACTGAGTGCCTCGATAAAAATAATTAGAAATTTTCATACCAGCAACTTAAAAGTACACCTGAAGGCTCTAGAATAAAAAGAAGCAAGCACACCAAAGAGGAGTGGAAGGCAGGAAATAATGAAAATCAGGGCTGAAATCAATCAATTAGAAACAAAGAAAACAATACAGAGAATCAATGAAGCCAAGAGCTGGTTCTTTGAGAAAATCAACATGATAGATAAACCCTTAGCCAAATTAAGTAAAAAACAGAGAGACAGTATCCAAATAAACAAAATCAGAAATGAAAAGGGTGATATAACAAAAGACACCGAGGAAATTCAGAGAATTATGAGACCTTACTTCAAAATCCTCTACTATACAAAATTGGAAAATCTTAATGAAAATTGATGATTTTCTAGGCAGATACAACTTACGAAAGTTAAATCAAGATCAAGTAAACTATTTAAACAGCCCTATAACCCACAAGGAAATAGAATTAGTAATCAAAAGTCTCCCAAGCAAACAAGCCAGGGGCCAGATAGTTTTAGTGTAGAATTCTACCAGACCTTCAAGAAGAGCTAATACTGATTCTCATCAAACTATTCCACAAGATAGAAATAGAAGGAACACTGTCAAACCCTTTCTATGAACTTGTAGTCACCCTGATACATAAACTACAGAAACACTCAACAAAGAAAGAGAATTTCAGACCAATAACGCTTACACACATTAATGCAAAAATACTCAATAAAATATTCACAAACCGAATCTGGAAACATATCAGTAACATCATTTACCATGACCAAGTAGGTTTCATCCCAGGAACGCAGGCATGGTTCCATATTTGAAAATCCATCAACTTAATCCAATATGTAAACAAACTTAAAGAAAAAAATCACATGATCATCTTATTAGATTCTGAAAAACCTTTGAGAAAACCTAACACCACTTCATGTTAAAAATCTTAGAGAGATCTGGGATACAAGCCACTTACCTAAACATAATCAAAGCAATTATACACCAAGCCAATATCCAACATCAAACTAAATAGAGAGAAACATAAAATAATTCCACTAAAATCAGGGAAAAGACAATGCTGCCCAATGTCTCTCTGTCTATTCAATATAGTACTTGAAGTTTTAGCCAGAACAATAAGACAGCTAAAGGAGATCAAGGAGATACAAATTAGAAAGAAAGAACTCAAAGTATTGATATTGGAGGATGATATGATAGTATATAAACAACTCTAAAACTTCTACCAGAGAGCTCTTACAGATGACAAACACCTTAGAAAAGTGGCTGGATACAAAATTAACTAAAAAACAAAAATCAGTAGCCTTCCTTCATACAAACAATAAAGGGGCAGAAAAAGAAATTAGGGAAGCACCACCCTTTATACTAGCCATGTACAATATGAAATATCTTGGCATAATGCTAACCAAGCAAAGGAAAGACCTATATGAAGAGAATTTCAAGTCACCAAAGAAAGAAGTTGAGGAGTATATCAGAAGATGAGAATATCTTCCATACTTCTGGATTATGCTGAAAACAGCCACCTTACCAAGCAATCTACAGATTCAATGCAATTCCAACTTCTTATAAAAAAGCCCAAAACTCAGGATAACTAAAAGAACCCTGAATAATAAAAGACCTTCTGGAGGTATCACCATTCTTGACTTCAAGGTGTAATATGGAGCAGTAGTAATAAAAACTGCATGGTACTAGTATAGGAACAGACAGGTTGATCAATAGAAAAGAATTGAAGACCCTGAAATAAACCCACACACCTATGGACCCTTAAGTTTTGACAAAGAAGCAAAAACATGCATTGGAAAAAACCAAAGTATCTTCAACCAACGTTGCTGATCTATCTGGATGTCTCTGTGTAGAAGAATGTAAATAGATCCATATTTATCAACCTGCACAGAATTCAACCCTAAGTGTTTCAAACACCTTAATGTAAAACCAGAAACACTAAATCTAATAGATTAGTAATGGCTCAGGTCTAAGATCAACAACTGGTAAGTGGGGTGTCATGAAATTGAAATAGTTTCTGTAAGGCAAAGGACACTCTCAACTGCAGCCTACAGATTGGGAAAGGATCTTCACTAACACTGTATCTGATAGAAGGCTAATATCTAACATATATAAATAACTGAAGAAGTTAGACACCAGTAACCCAAATAATCCAATTAAAATGGGGTACAGAGTTCAATAGAGCATTCTTAACAGGAATCTCAAATGGCTAAGAAGCACTTAAAGAAATGTTCAAAGTCCTCAGTCATAAGGGAAATGCAAACCAAAACAAGTCTGAGATTCCGTCTTAGACCATTCAGAATGGGGAAGATCAAAAACTCAAGTGATAGGTGATGCTGTGGAGGATGTGGAGCAAGTGCACCACTCCTACATTGCTGGTGGCATTTCAAACCGGCACAACCACTTTGGAAGTCAATTTGGCAATTTCTCAGAAAGCCATATTAGCCATAAAATACAGAATATCTATGCCACGCTCTACAGACCCAAAGAGGCTAAATAAGAATGAAAGCCCAAACAAGGATGCTTAAATTTTACTTAGAAAGGGGTATTCAATATTCATAAGAGGAAGTGGAGAGAGGGAACTGAGAGGGAGAGGGGATAAGAAAAGGATGGGGGGTTCAGGATTAGGTGCGGGGAGTGACCAAAGAGATGACCAGATAACTGAGAATGAATGGAAATCTGAAACTGACTGGGGTGGGGAGGTGAGGGGAATCTCCAGGGTGTGTCAGAGACCTGAGATAGGGGTGGGGCTTAAGAATCAATGCAGGGGGTGACCTTATCCTTGACTCATAGCCATTGGAATATGGAACCTGAAGAGGCTACTTCCTGCAGCCCGGCAGGAACCCCAGTGGTGTGATAAGGACACCAGCCTTCCCCTCAAAACCTTCAACCCAAAATTTATCTTGCCTATAAGAAATTCAGGGACAAGGGATGAAGCAGAGATTCAGGGAATGGCCAACCAATAACTGGCCAAAGTAAAGAACCATCCTGTGGGCAAGCATCGATCCCTGACACTATTAATGATACTGTTATGCTTGCAGACAGGAGTATACATTGGCTATTCTCTGAGAGGCTCCACCCAGCAGCTGACTCAGAGGGCTACCGAGACCCACAGCCAAACAATGGCAGAAGCTTGAGTACTGGGCAGTGGGCTGTTCAGGCAACCTGGGCCCAGTCGGGTAATAGGCCTAGAACCTCGGAGCACCCAGTGGGCAGTTTCTATTCACAAGGACAGTAGGAGTTCTGTTGTAACTCCTGGGACCCTGGCTCATGTTTCAGCCCCAAGCCCCCACAACGGCCCCAGCAGGAGAGGTGTGTAATATTGGTCAAGCTCTCTTACATGCAAGTAAAGATTCTCAGCCCAAACCAATGAGAGATAACTGCTGTTGAAATCTGAATAGCCTCTAAAACTCTGTGTGTGTGTGTGTGTGTGTGTGTGTGTGTGTGTGTGTGTGTGTGTGTGTGTGTGTGTTTTCCAGGGAAGTAAAAGTGTGCGAAAGATCTACTCCGTTGTCTGAGCCTTTTGTTGTGAAGCTAGGCTATACTCTTCACAGGCTAGTATGCCTCTCATGGCCCAACCCAACTCGACTCAATGCAGGACAGTGCGGAGAAACAGAGTTGCCTGGAAGACACAGCTCTGCCCCGTGCTTCCTCGCTTCCCTTCGCTAGGGTTTTTGCACCAAGCTGGGCCGGAGATCTCCGTGGAAAACCTCCGGCACACAGACCCACACTTGAGGACTCTTCTCGAAAAGTTAGGGAATGGATTGAGAGACCCCAAAGGGACTAGCAAATCCACAGAAAGACCAACAGAGTCAACTAACTTGGAACCTTGGGTCTCTCATAGACTGAGCCACCAACCACAGAGCATACAAAAGGCTTGACCTATCCGAGGTAAACTAAGCTTTGAGCTTTCACAATTATTCACAATAGTCTGTTAACAGCGGTACACTCCTCTCAAAGCTGTATGCTGATCTTAGCAATAGCCAACCAGTTGCATTGTTCTTATGGTTGCTTACATGATAGAATTAGAACTTGGTATACATTGCTTTTACACATCATTTGAAGGAAGCATGACCTTGGGCAGTGTCATTTTCCTGAGATGAGGCAGTTCATACAGAGATTGACATCTTCAGCAGTACTCATAGCATGTAAGAAGTTGTGCCTCTTGATGACATTTCTGCTATGTATCTGGTGGCACACCATGCCAGCATCCCAGTCACTATCTCCACACCTTCAGTTATAGTATAGAAGTTCCCCCTTCCTTCTCCAACTTTCCTAATCCCCACCTCAGAAAGGCAGCAATAAGACACTCACATATGCTGCCCTTTTGATTGTTAAGGCTCAGGAGCATTCCCTCATTTTCACCTTTGAACTTGATCTATACACATACCCTTCTCCCCTTAAGTAGCTGAAGGTGTGAGTGGAGACAGTCCTCAGATTCACACAGAAAGGGGAACCTGTCTCTCATTTGATGATTCACTTATGTCATGCTACAGTTATATATTTTGTTTGCTGTACTTTTTAAAAATATGGAACTTTTCCCAGTAAAAATTCTCGAAGTCAGAAATTTACTCATATTCTATAAGCAATGGTAATTTTAATACACCTTATGCTAATTTCATTGTTTCTTCCTCTTCATAGTATTGTTGGCCCACAAGGAGAACCTCAAGATGTGACATTAATGAACGTTGTACTATAACAATCAAAGCTGCATAATTATAAGCTGAACTTGACTGTGACTCTCAGATAAAGATAACAAAGATACACAAAGGAGTGATTAGACAGGATTTTATAATTACTATTCTATGATGGTTTATGGAAGGGTCATGAGCAGGAGTGAAATTCGTAAGGGTATGGAGGGTAGAAGACTCATTTGGTAGAAAGAATGAAATAACGAGTTAGGTTGTGGTTCTCTAACTCAAAGATGTTGGAGTACTAACAACTAGAAGTAGCCACAAATCTCTTATAAACTATGTGTCAGCGCAGGAATAACGTGGACATAGAAGTTGCCTGGCCAGTGCTTGTAGCAGCAGCCACCAGAGTGAGCTGCAAACTCCTTCCAGTTGTCTTTCCCGGATTTTCTCATTTTAGCTGCATTGTTTCTTATTTATCTTATACATGCTAACAGGCACTCCAAGTGTCTAATGAATGAAGAGGTGGCACACTGAAACTGAAATTCTACCAAACGGAATACAGAGATGGAACTGGGTAAGAAGGAAGAGAGGAGGCTTAAAGAAAGGTATAATCTGACAGGTACCATCACCAAGAAAGACTTTGGGATGGGTTAGACAATAAAGAGGCAATGTCAGAGAATAAAGAGCTGAATCAATTAGTAATGAGATCAGCGGTCATTTATCATTTCCCACTAAGGAAAGTGTTTGAGTGTGTGCTTTGTTGTAAACCTTGTGACAGCTACATGGAGATAAAGCAGCAAACATGATGGGAACTATTTTAGTTTTGGAGCAAGAGGGTCTCTCACTTGGAAAATGGTTTATTTCAAGAGCAGAAAGCCTAAAGGACAAAGCTGGTAGCACTGGCAGCAGCTTATGTTAGGTGTTGCAGGTGTCACTTCCATTTTTTCCCACCAAAGCTCCACTGGCTTCTTTCTCTTTTCAGATACTACACGGTAATGTGTATGTATTTAACAATTGAGAATAAGTCACAGAGAAATGAAAGAGATATCAAAGTCCTACATGGGATTTGGGACTACAAAACTAGAAAAAAGTCAGATTTTTTTTTTTTCATTTTTGTTGGACTTTTACCATGTAAATCTGAATACATTTTTTGGACTTTGAGAAAATTAAGTATACCCAAGGAATACAGATTTACTTTTGAAAATAAGGGTATCATAGAGATTTCTCTGTTTTCATCCATTCAGTGTGCTGGGTAATGGGATTCAGAGATGAACAAAATGAATCAGGACCTACATGACTGAGCATATAGTGAGTGTAGGTGACACTTCAGAATGACCTCATAATAAAATAGGCGCTCTCCTAAGACTGGTGAAGAAAAAATAGACATGAATGTTTGCACTTTTTAGATATTTGTTCATTTTACATAATTATCTGCTGACCCAGGCTGACTTTAACTCAGAGCAGTTTAAAGAAAATTGTGCTTTCTAGATGCTAAGGCTAATTAACATTTAAATATATGGTTTATCTGCCGATCATTTACATTGAATCAGATAAAACAATACACAATTCATTATCTTTGTGTGCTTTACATCATATGAGTTCAAAGTAATTACAGATTTCACTTCCAAACTCTTTCTATTCACCCAGAAAACTTAATTTCACATTTTAGAACCAAGATCTCCCAGTATGTATGGTAGTTCCTATATTGAGATTCTATAGAGAATACCTTCCCTATACCTATTAAAGGTATTGTCTCTATACTATGTGAGTTGAAGTTTGATTCATACAAACAGATTTATTGGATCATTTATAATATATGCACATTTACCTGACATTTTGTCAAAAAATTTTTGAGTACAGAGAAATACAAAGATGGTGTTTGGGATTTCTTTATTGAATGGTTCTTAGTCTTAAGAATATCAAAATCCCATAAGAGTATGTTTCATAGAAAAATTAAATCTATATCTAGAGGGAATCAAGTTGAACCAGGTGACAAAAATCTTAAGGACTTTTTTTTTTCTAAAACAAGAAATTTCTTGATGAGTGAATGTTGTGCATGATTTTATTAAGTAGGACTGACTTAGTGATTTTTTTTCTAACAATTTTCAGTAAATATGTGAATAATTTACCAAATCTGTGAGAACATAGTGAATTATACAAGTTGTTTGTACCTTTCATAGTAATTCTATTTTGTTTAATCCTTGGTTTATTTTCTTCCCTCAAACTTCTGTTCTTTTTCATTATCTTCTTTTGCTCTTTAACAAGGAGAGAAAAACAGATAGATGGAGTCATTAACATTAGTTAAGTACTTTTTTGAATATACTAACTTACATTTGTGACTATGGTAAGTTTAGGTTTCTGATTAATTTTGGCAATATGAGGAAAAATCATTCCCTGGTTAATGGTATTTATTAGTTACCCAGGAAATATATTTCTGACATTTTTGATTACCAATGTAGTGCTTCCTATAGCACTTCAGCAGAGAACATATGTTTTATAGTAGTTGCTCATCTCTACACCAAGTCAGTTCAAGTTTGAGACTTTACTCATCAGAGTCATAAATTATGAAATACTCTACTGTTTCCAATAGCTCAAGTCAGCTTAAGTCAAGCTAAATTCTGAGCAACAGTTTTTTTTTTTTAAAGATTTATTAATTATTTGTAAGTACACTGTAGCTGTCTTCAGATACTTTGTCTTCATGCTCTGGCCCCATTTGCTCACTGTAGCTGTCTTTAGACACACCGGAAGAGGACATTAGATCTCATTACGGATGAGATGGTTGTGAGTCACCATGAGGTTGCTGGGATTTGAACTCATGACCTTTGGAAGAGCAGTCGGTGCTCTTAACCACTGAGCCATCTCTCCAGCCCCCAACAGTTTTTAATTATTGGTAGAATCTAGTAGCATCCGAAACAGTTGTTAACAGGGTGATAACCTTGTCTTTTAACTAAACAAAATAAGCAAACAAACAAACAAGGCGCATAGAGCTCCTTGCTCAAATCTATCTTTACTGTAGATCCTTAGAGACATCAAACCAGAGTCTGCTGCTCTTGGAGCAGAAGGAACTAGAATATAAAAATTTAAATGCTTGTGATCTTTGTCTCCATCATTTCTACCACTGACTTGTAATAATAAAGGGTCTTGGCAAACTAGCTTGTTGAGGAAATGAGTACGACACTTTTAGCCTAGCATTTCCCTCTAACAATGCTATACCTGACAGTGCATGCTAAAATACATAACCTTGTGATGATAAATAATTCATACAATGTCACATATTATCCGGACTTCTTTTTTCAGAGATTGATACCTCTCCATTCACTGGAATCCTAATAACCATTGCTCTTAATGTACCTATATCATCATAAAAGGGTAGAGCTTTCTCTAGATATTATTCTTCACACAAATTTACATACACATAGAGAGACACACTATATCTTTAATAAAAGAAGTATTTTAGTCACATATGTTTTGCTTAATGCATTTAGCGCAAGCATTGAATAGAACCTGGAAAGTCATACTGAGAATTAACCACTTACTGTGGCTTTCTGAGAATAAGCTTAAGTAAAGTTGTTTCACAAAAGTAGAAAGGCAATGATTGAATTACCAGAAAGAAGACAGATGCCCATGGTCTCGTAATTCATTTTGAGCAAGGAACGAAATTGCTTTAAAAGATTCGTATTTGTAGAAATAGAAGGGAAAGTGAAGCGTTTCATGACATGGCTTTCACTGAACTGCTTTGGCTATTCATGGGGACATTAAACACAGGTCCTGTTGAGAAGACCCTGGAGAAGATCCTTACATTTAGATACTGAATTAAACAGGCTTGAGGATATTCTCCAAAGCTTTCTGTCATGTTACATGTGTGTGTACACACACACACACACACACACACACACATACACACAGACATACACACATTAAATATCTCTAAAACATGGCCTTCTTTTTGCTCAATCTGCAGTAGCAACACATTCTTCAATATTATAGAGAAAAAAAATTTCATTTTGACTTCATTGATTTAGTGCCACAATTAAATATTGATTAATCTGACAAAATAAATCTTTTTTCAGATGAAGAGTCTCCATGTTTCCCTGGTTTCAGGGCCGAGTTACAGATTTATAGTGGAGAGGAGATTATTGCATCTATGATTTTTATTATCTCCTGTCGTAAGTATATTAATGAAAGCAATATTTAATTAAGATACGCTATAGGTTAGAACTGAGTGCAAACTTTTAATTCTAACATTGTGATAGACACAGGGAAATTAGGACTAAACAGAAGAGGTGAGAAATCTTCCCTGTGTACAGCTTCCCTCCTAGAAGCACATTATAGTTTCTTTGTCATTTGAGATTTGAAGGAATAACTATCTCTGATTTCATATAAAATTTCCCAAATGCTGAATTTGGGAAAACATTAATGAAAGTCTTGATAAATGAAGAGAGGAAAACTTCATTAAATAATTTCCCCCAATTGTACAGATACCAAATAAATAAATGAAAAAGAAAGAAAATAAAAGTTAAAACAAAACAAAGCAAAACATGATATTTCTCAGTAACTCTAAACCAAAAAATCAGAGGCATGTAAGCGTAGTTTAGCAACATAGGATGTCCCTTTGTTTGGGATAGTTACACACTTTTCTTCCAACGTTGTACATGGCTGCTTGAGACCATTAATGCATGTACTATGCACACATACTCCACTCTGAAGATGTATCTAACAAGAGTGTTGTTGACCTGATCCCCTAGCTTCAAAGTGATGCACACATATCCTTCTCCGAACAGAATATGTTTCTCTGCCTCTCAATGCCTATCAAACACAGATATCTCCAGATATACCTGATATATACGAGGGGGCAATCTGGTCCAGACTGTTTTGGGGTACATGCTCAATAAGGCAAATTGCGTCCTTTGAGTGTTCTCTTAAGGATAACCTATTGTTTAAAACCTTACATATAACTGGTTAAGCATACGATTAAAATCCAATCACATGAAAAGCAATGTGCACAATAGAGCAATAGTTTTATAACTTAAAACCACCAGTCCAAAAAAAAAAAAAAGAAAAAAAAAAGAAAAGAAAAAGAAAAAGGAAAAGGAAAAGAAAAAGAAAAAGAAAAAGAAAAAGAGAAAGTGCCACCGAAATTATTCCCCTAGTGATCAAGCCTGAAGTCTTTTCTTCCTTTAGAGCCCATTAAAGAAGCCAGTGATGATGAGTTGGGACACTTAGTGCTCTTTCATTTGTGAGCTCTCTTATCACACTTGACCTTGAATCTGACCTGTTCTATTGCTTTGCTTAGCCAAAAACTATCTCATATATTTTAAAATGTGTTTACCTTTCTTTTATCTTGAACAAGTCACAAAGACTTGAAAATACCTGAATCAGTCTCTGACCTATGAGAACAAGACTAAGCTTTTTCTCTGTCTTGCTTTTCAAACCTAGAATGCAAGACATTTATTTGCATAATCAGAGTATATTCTTACGTATGGTTATGGTGGCATGTAAACGATAAACAATTCCTCCATTTATAAAGCCTAAGTATGGACTAGACCTTAGAGATAGTCATGCTTATAATAAAGAGATGATGGGTCTGGGTTTCTATGCTCTTATATATAATATATACATATATAGATATGTATGTATATATATTTTCTTTTGATAATGCTTTTTGTCTAATAATGAATATTTTTTTCTGTTATATGTAATATATATATTGAAGACACTTGGCTGTTGGTGGAAAATGTTTGTTTTAGGATGGTAACCATTGTTAAGACTTTAAGACAGCACGTACAGGAAACACAGCAAGAAACGGCAATTTTTTCCTTTTTGTTCCTATGGTGTGTTGACATAGTTTGTGGTTTCATGTAGATCACTGGGAGAAATTGGGAGGCAGAGGCAGGCAGATTTCTGAGTTCAAGGCCAGCCTGGTCTACAGAGTTAATTCCAGGACAGCCAGGGCTATACAGAGAAACGCTGTCCTGAAAAACCAAAATGAAAAAGAAAAAAGAAAAGAAAAACACATTTTGGAACCACAGAAGCCAGGTCACAGGAAATAGGCTCTCAAATCAGATCCAGCTCTTGTCATCTGAGCCCTGAATTCTGAGTGTATGGTGTCTTCCACAACAGAGATCCACCCTTCATACTAGGGAGGCAACCAGAAGCTAATACCCACTCTTATGTAGCCCCTGCACCTTATAAAATAAGCTGCTTCTTCCAGCAGATGGAACCCATCACAGGAAACCACAACGGGATAATGAGCAGAGACCAATAGTTTCTGAATTCAAAAACTGTAATGGGATAAAGTATGAAGACTAATGGGCTTCTGAATTCAAGATCAAAAGTTTCCAGTTTTTGAGAAGCATTCAGCTGTGTATCCAAGAACAACAACATCTAAAGAGGACAAATTCAAATATTTTTTCATAAAGATATATTACATGATGACTTCAAAATAAAAAAATAGGCTCAGAAAGTATTCAGTCACATATGTACTACAATAACTTATATCCTCTCACCCAGAGCTAAGATTTTCAAGCCAGCATCTATATGTTCCCTAGGGAAGTAATCATATTATTAAATTTTGTCTTACTAAAGACAGGTTTTATCTTAAGTTGTATCTTAAGAAAGCTGAATAATACAGCACAGGCATGGTGCTCATGAGTTTACAGTGTTCACTCTCACTTGAATCTCACCTCACCAAGATTTAAGCACTCCTAACAGCCCTCTTTATAGGCATTGCAATAAACTGCTTTCACAGGTTAAATGTATCGACTAATAGCACAGAGTTCGTATAATGTGTACCTGAAATCCTTGTAAAACCCTTTTCTTAACTTTAAAAGTTCAGAACTTTGGAAACTCTAGCAAATGAAAGGCAGAGTTTATAATACATGTAATTGCTGTGAATAAGGTTGGGCATGTGGTAATAGAGCACACCATTAATCAATTACTCAACTAACTAACTACCTACCTAACTAAGTAATTAATGACTAGATACTGTTTACAACAAATGTTTTTAGATGCTAAAGAAAATGGTTGGAACATAGTCAGTGTGCTTTTACTTTGGTCACAGAAGTAAGCGTGCAAGAACCTTTTAGTCTTTAGAAATTATCCACTCACAGTATTTCATATATTAAAAGGAGTATAAATCCGAACAGGTGTAATGAGGGAATTTGAACATGTGGACCTGAAAATGTAGTGTAATTTAAAAAAAAAATTTTTTTATTGATTCTGTGACAATTAATGTATCTTGAGCAGATACACTTCAGTTGCCCTCCTCACTATCCCTCAGTATGTCTAATGCACACCCTTTTTATGTCCTTTTATTGATTGACTGATTATAGGCTACCAAATCTAGTTAGCACTGAGATTTCCCAGTACTGAGTTAGACACAGCACTGTGTGTGAAATGAAGAGGTTGTAAGAGAACGATCGTCAATTAATCAGTGAAATAATCTTTAAAATACTTTAATCAATGTGGAAGTAAACGTGAATTTTGGGGTGTATTTCTCAATCTTTTGAGTCTGCAGTGTTGTTTATTCATGTTTCCCTCATGAACTTTCTGCCCATGAACACTCTGACTTTTTTTATTCATAAAATGCTTTGTCTGATAGTCAGTGAGACAGGACATTTTAGATGAGACAGGACATTTAATATTTTTCTTATCTATAATATGATAGGAATTACTACAGTAGAAAGATAATGGAAAAATAAATCCCTTTGGACTGCACACTCTTTAACTTGGCCCAGGAAAAAAATCTGTGTATATTTCCCAAATGTCACTGTTTTCTCAAAGATGGAAAAGGAAAGAATGTTTTCCCACTACCAGCTTTTGCTGCTTTGATAATATTCTTCGATGCACCAGATGGTGAGAAAAAGTTACTCTTCTATAGCTCTCTTGGTTGAGCAGTTATTTATAGGCCAACGGGATCCATCTATTCACCTTTATTACAGCTCTTCATCCTTACAGACAATAAATCCAAACAATATGATCCTGGAAAGTCAATATAATTTACACAACTGATGAGCTGAAGTATATGGGGTATTTATTGAGCACACTGTTCCCTTGACACTTTATTACTTTCTCCAAAGAGCAGAAGAAGGCAGAAACTATGTTCTTGGAGAAAAAAAAAGTCATGTCTGTGCTTTAAGAATCACAACAGCTAGAGGTAACTGCTGGAAGAAGGCAAACTAAGTATGTCAAGCTGTCTGTACAAGGAACCATTTTCTGCTTTTGCTTTTGCTCTACTCTTTAATGATAGGGTTGTACAATGGCATTTGCTTAAGATTTGTGAGTTTGAATATACATGCCTGTTTCTCACAATGTTTTCTGTAAAATTCTATCCTGGATTTTCAGTCATCTCACCCTTATGCGACCTTTATGTTAACCAACCTTGGAGTAGTAGGCTCTTGAGTTTGTGAGAGACGACGACAAAAACAACGTTTTCCAAAAGTTCTTGGTAGCTAAGTAAGCCCCAAGGTGAGCAGAGCTCATGTGTGTCACTGATGGCCACACAGATTCATTGAGTCAAAAATTCAAAGGGAGTCTAAGATACACATACATCTTCTGTGTCTTTATAGTGTTCTCATTATTTAGAAGATAGCTTAAGCCACATATGTATGGATGACAGACAGCTTTAAATTATGTTTCCTAGAAACTGTTGCCTAGAGAGGCTCCCTAACTGTAGCCACGATCCAGTGTCACTTGTCTGAGACTGCCCTTAAGTGATGAGATTTTATAACTCAAAACCATATAAACTTACATAACTTAATTAATTGTGAATTTGCAAAATTTTGCCGTGATGACATACACAACTTTCCTGATTCGTCTAAATTTATACTATGAATGAAAAGCTGGATCAGAACTTTGGATGCAGAACGACTATAAGTATATTCAATCTCTCCCAATTTTTAGTGTTGGCTATTGATTAATGCTTCTCAGATCCAAGTGGTTCTTAGGTTCATATGGGAAGTGCTGGGACCCTTTATCTGGGCTGTGCCTTAACATCAGTAATTTAGCAGAAAAAATATATGGATTACTTTTTAGCCACTTACTATCATTACCACTATTTCCAAAGCACAAGGGACAGAATATTTGTTTGTAAAAGCTATCACTCAAAGAGTAAGAGAATGTTTCTCAAACTCAGCTCTTTGTGAAAATGTAAGTTGTAGCACTTCCCCTCTGGAGGTTTGACCCTTCTGGTCATGTTTATGAATCCAGTGCTCTGGGGTTCTGGTAATGCCTGCTTACTGCTGCTATTGCTGCTCTAGGGGCTACATTTGAAGAACCCCTAGGGGAGCTTGAAGCAATGGTGATTCTGTCATTAACTTTTTAAAGTTTGAGTTTACCTGTACATTTGATGGTTATAAGCCCTTACTATCTAGTTGAGGTGACTGCTTTGTTCTCCATGTGGTATAAGGAATAATTTTCTAACAAAAGTAGCATGCACAACATCATGCAAAAAATATGTTTGTCACGGGGTAGATGCCATTGTCAAAGTGATCACTTGGGATTTCGTATGGGGAATTTCAAGGTACTACGTGGTATTTGGTTTTATTGTTTTTCTCTCCTTACATAAAAATTAAAACTACTCATTAGAGACAAAAAAGAAAATTATCTGACTTACAATGTCTTCCAATACTGTGTATGTCATTCAGTTTTTAAAATTATTTCAACAGGGCTTCATAAGTAGCTGCAGGTAGTTGGTCTCATTTCAGAGACAGCTATGTTGAAAATTTAAATCACTCAAATTCACAGGGAGCTTTATAATCAATAAAATTTCTGATTATAAAAGAAAATATCATTATGCTTTCTGTGATATAAAAACCCTTGTTCAATTCTTTCTCCAAAGAAGAGATCTTGAAATACCAATGGTAGAATAAATATTCCAGTATGACACTTTGGGTCTGTTTTTGTCATTCCAGCTGGAGACTAGGTTGCTACATTAAAAACCTAAATGGTAGTCTTTTATAATGATAATCACGTTATTGCCAGTGGTAAAAATGGACATATAGCTCCAACTTTCATTCTCTGAAATATCATATGCTATGGTATCATCCATTTGGGGATTGAATTCAGGCCCAGCCTGAACTTGGAGAATTCATACAAACTTTCATGGCTTTGGGAATAGTGATGCATGTTCATCAAGACTTCTATGAATACAAAATAAAATACTATCAATAAAGAACTCAGTGCATCACCTAACACAAATAAATGTTCAGTAAATGACATCGTTTCTCCTCATAAAGTCATCAGGCTTCAACTAGAACACATATATTGAGATGCTCAATATCTTGCTATTTCATCCCATTTATAGCATAGCTTCTCAACTGGAAACCCATTCAGGATCTCAACATATTTCAACCACAATAAATTATACCAGCTACAATATGTGAAGAAGAAAAATATTTTTATAAATAGCAAAGTATTTTTCAATGTAAGTTGGACCCATATAATTTAAACAAATAGGAGAAGACAACAGACATTAAATTATAAACGCAAGATACTGAAATCCTTTGACGTAATAAAAATTATTTTTGAAAATCAATAATGAACTATTGAAAAAATTATTAACATATATATATTTGCATGAACTAGGTTGTAGCACATAACAATTAACACAAAATATCATTGGCTTAGAAAGCACAAGCATGATTTTTACATCACATGTACTGTGAAGGGTCAGCTGAAAGATCCAATCATTTTTTCCTACTCAACTAATTGTTTAGGATTTTCCAGACAGTCTCTATAGTATGCACGTATTCTGCTATTTAATATCTCCAACTGGAAGTGACATGTTGCTTAGTTTTACTTTCTACTAAGTGTCTCTGTGAAGTCAAGTGGTCCATGGTCTGTAGATCAAAAAGGAGGTTGAAAGGGTTTGAACCAAAAAAATAGAGACTGGAGAGGAAGTAGGATTAATACAATGAATTAAATTCATATATATTATACATACATACACTTACATATGTTACATATATATACATACAAGTATAAACAGACATATATATGAGCATATATACGTATATAATGCACTGTATGTATATATAAATACATGTATATGTACTTGTCAATGGAAAATTTCAATTAATCATGAAAGAATCTATCATACCAAGATAAAAATATAACGATCCAGGTTGTTGTTGGTGATGATAAAACATCTTATCATGTGCTCACCGGTAAAGAACCAAATTCTGTGAACATCCAAACAACTTTTGGTGGAAGGTCTTGATTTCTTCTGCTACACTGGTCCTTCATGTTTCTTTTCCTATAACATCATTCATTCATTGCAATTGTAAACCCAGACTCTTCTGTTTAACAATGGATCTTCATATTTTGTTAATTTAATTTTTTTAGTTGTGTGAAAGTAATAATGCATACAATGTAAACTATGCTTTCAGTTATGATATCTGACTTTTCTTAGCCTTAATGGTATGTGGCATACTGTTAGTAAGGGGCAGGTTTCTGTCAGATATGTCACAAGGTGGATAAACAGGTGTTAGCTATAGCACATTGGCTTAGGCCATATCATCAGCCAAAGAACATCTTCC
>JADRCD010217699.1:0-18761 GCA_019843815.1 Montemys delectorum | reverse complement strand
AAAAGAGAGCATGGAACTTGCCAATCACTTTGCCTGGACTCCTGTGCTTACTGATGTAAGAATTAAGTGGGGCTTGTTTAACAGGTGAGCACCAGATATGGACTCAGCCAGCCCTTGGTGGGCAGAAATTCTTCAGGGACCAGTTTTAAAAAAAAAAAAAAATCATAGCCTTGTCTCCATGAGAACCACACACCACACTGATTGCCCGAATTTTCTCTAAATAGCCTAAATAGCTCTCCTAATTAGCCAGCAGAAATAAGATCTTGGTTTTGGATGTAGTCAAATGATTGGCACAGATCATCTTTCACCTGTGCTCCAGGTTCTGTCCTCCCACTAACAACAACCTTGTTGCCACACACAAAGTTCCACGGACTCGTGATCAGACATAGACCCCAAGAACCACACGCCTTTAGAACAGTGCTTCTCAATTCCCAATGCTGTGACCCTTTAATACAGTTCCACATGTGGTGACCCCCAACCATAAAATTATTTTGTTGCTGCTCCATAACTGTAATTTTGCTACTGTTATGAATCATAATATAAATGTGTGATACGCAGGCTATCTGATATGTGACCTCCCCCAATGGGGTTAAGACTTCCAAGTTGAGAAACTCTGCTTTAGAGCCTTGAGTCAGAGCAGTATAAAACCCCAAGGGGATTCTCATCTCTATGACAGTCACTGTCTAAGCAATTGTAAGTTTATTTCACCATACTTCTTCAATTTTGACCAGGAAACATAAATTAGAGAATGTTTCCAGTCCAAGATGGCCATGTGAGTCTGGGATTGTAACTCCTCATGCTCTACCTACCCCCACAATTCCCAGAAAGAAGGAAGATAAGGCCAAAGGGCCCTCTGCACGCACAGGAAGCTCTGGAAGCTTCCGGATCCTTTAGGGCAGGACTGAGCACACTGGAGGAGGGAGGACTCCCTCAGGGAGGGAAAGTGCTCCTCCAGCTAGCACTTGAAGAAGAAACAACAAGGCAGTAACACTTAGGAAGGAAGCTGGAGGTGACAATGAGGGCGATCTGAGGAGTGAGACTTCCCCTAATGACTTGCCAAGGACTCTGGAAAATGGTCAGTGCTCTTTAAAGTAGGATCACAGCCATACTAAGGCTGTCTCGGGTGGCATCGCTTTGCCTGCAACGCCAATCTCCAGCAAAAGAATTCATATAAAATGGAAGGAAAGGCTAAATTGTGGTGCACTGGACAACCTTGGTTTCTTCCAACACTGGCAGCCACTCAGAGAGATCTCTGATTGAAAAATGCCTCTACATTATTAAAACCAGCCCAAACCTGTCTTTGTCTTCTTCGATGTCAGTTATCGATTTGCTCGAGATATTTCTCCACCCCAGGAAAATGTCACCCATTTGGATATACAAGCATCAGATTGTCTACTTTCCTGAAGAAATCAGCAGGCAAATAGAAGATGTCTGTGAACAGCAGAGATGGGAAAAGGAAGAGATGTATCCCTAAAGAGTGCATTTGTTTCTCCTCCTCGGGAAACAAGAGCATTGGATTATTTCTCTATTATCCCATAATTCAGAAACAGACACCCAGGACCCTTTCCTGTCAGGCTTAGCTCACTGGCATGTGAACTCAGTCCCTAGGAGGACAAGAAAGGGCAACTTAAATCTCAAGATTTCAACTGTGCACGGTGTGAGCATCATGGGGATCTCAAAATTTGGCTAGAGATTTGAGTTTTGTTTTGTTTTCTGTTCCCCTCCCCCCTTTGGAGTGAAGGTGAAGTAAAACCTTCCAATTTGTGCTTTAAAAATCTCCCTACAAACAGTAAGAACATGAATATAAATGCAAGCAGATATTAGCATTTGATCATGCTGGGAATGGAGACACAAACACAAGAGCATCTTTGTCTCCCGAGTCAGCATGTCTTTGTCAGAACACTGATTTATGCAAGGTGAGGAGGGAAAGGTTGAAAAGCTGTTTTCAATAACTTCTTATTTTAGGACTGTAAACGTCAGTGACTATAGGAGGCACTGTCAGACAAACGCACTGTCAAGTGTTCTCAAACGGTGTATGTAGGCAGCTTCTGGGATTATTAAAGCTGGCTTGCTAACTACCTAAAATGGTTGCTTGCAGTGTTAGCGAAGAGTGTTGAGAGTTTGATCTTCAGTTAGTGACTACATTGCTCCTTGTAGACAGTAAATCCCTAATCCCATGTCCTCTTTTCGTCTTCTGTAGCTATCATACAACTTTAACTCAGTGTCCCTTTGGATAAAACTTGACAGCTAGAGTGCCCACTCTATTTACCATGGTTCTCTCTTTCTTCCTCCTCTCTTATAGGCTTAGGTAAGGTTTGGTTTGGGGTTTGGCTTTCTGGTGGTGGGTTGAACCTACAACCTCTCAGACACTGAGCAAGCACTCTACCCCTGAGCCACACTCCACTGCATCCCCTCTATCCTTTTATTTCTTCTATGCATTTATCCTTTTATTTCTTCTTAATCCTTTGTTATGTTCATGATAGCTTCCTGGTTTGCATCTCAGAGACAGTTTAGCCCATATTCACATATAGACATTATAATGACATTCTTCCAGATCTCCTTAAATGTCTACACCTCAAAAGTTAGACCCTTTTCTAACTCCTGGGGTCCTGTAGAGCTGTCTGGAAACCATGTGATCTTTTCAGATCTTGCTCTGAAGGTTTATTGAGTAGAACTGGACAATTTTTGATCTACCGAGGCTATTTTAATATAACTGAGATGAACATCTGTGTCCCTCTGCCCCATGTGTAGTGAGTGATGGGGTTTTCGAGTCTGGCTGGCGAGAATAGAGTATTGTCCACAGCCTTTGCTCTGTCAGAGTCTTCTCATGTGCATATCGTCTTCCTCATGCAGGGGTTAGCTCTGATGAGCTCAGAAAAGATTCTCTGAAGCTATCAATATTCTTTGTCATTCTCTCTCTCTCTCTCTCTCTCTCTCTCTCTCTCTCTCTCTCTCTCCCCCCCCCCCCCCCCACTTCTTTCCCCCGACCCTCTATCTCACAGTTTCTAGCTATTTTGCTCTTGTATTTCTTCAAGTCTTCAATTTGGAGAGTCTCACAGATTACACCATGGTAGTCTTCTTTTGAAACAGGAAGTAGATGCACCAGTCCAGTTACATCTCCCTGGTTTCCCATCATGGGGAAATCAGGAAGTGGGGACACCTGTGCACTCTCCACTCTCCACCCTGGATTTCAATCTCGACTTTTACATTTTATTCTTGACTTTTTTTTTTTTTAATTTTAAAGCTAAAATGGCAAAAGATTCTTGGCAGGCAAGGGGAACTGGGTTAGAGGTATGAGTTCTCTTTTGGATTTTTTTTTTTTCTTTTCACAGACACATTTTTATTTTACATTTATTTCTGTGTATATGTAGAGGCACTCATGTGTCACAACACACATGTTAAGATCAGAGGCCAACTTGTAAGACAAATTTGCGCCTTCCACAATTGTGCATCCTGGAGATTAAACTCAGGCTGTCTCACTGAGCAGCAAGCCCCTTTCTCCATTAAACCATCTTGCAGTCCCACGGGCTTTCTTTTTCTACCATCCTATGATCCTGCCTTGCTATTCCATAGGCTTGAGTGCAGCCCCCACCTGTGGTACTAACTGATACCCAGGTTCTCCATTCTCCCATTGAAATCCCCTAGTTTTGAGAGATGTAGAATCGGTTTGGCCTAGGCTGGCTTGAGTGGGGGGAGGGGGAGCGGGGAGGGTGGGTCAGGAGCATAGTTAATTCTTTATAAGAGAAGCAGCCACTGCAAATGTTGCCATGTAGTCTGTAAATGTTTTTGAGTGCGTTACTGAACAGCTGCTAGAGCATGTGCTAAGACCACAGCCTTAAGAAAGCAAACATCTCTATAATCAGAAACTGTACTTCAGTGTTAAATGATAGCTACCTTTTTATACAGCATAGTACAGAACTGAAGTGCAGGTCATTTTTTGTTCCTCTTAAAAAAAGCAATGGATGAGCTTACTAAAAACAAAAGAAAGACAGAGACAGAGACAAAAAGGCAGACAGACAGAGAGAGAGAGAGAGAGAGAGAGAGAGAGAGAGAGAGAGAGACCTAAGCTAGGGCAAAAGAAATGTTAATTCACAAAAAAATTATTTATTCTGTGTTCAGGGAGAATTTTTTTTTTTGTAACAATTTATGGACAATATAGTAGCAGGAGTCTTTGCAAACATGTTGCTAAACTGGACTCTTCAGATTGGAAATGCCTGCTGTGTGGAGAAACTAAAGGTACAAGAGGTTCTGCTGGGCCCAGAAGATGCATGACTAACCCCAGAGGGATCCTTTAGTCCAGAAGTAATTCCTGTACCAAGACCATCCTACTGTTCTTTCTTTGGAAGCTGTAGAACCTTAGGAGGCTGAGTTTTGCTGAAGGAAGTTGATCATTAGGGATAGGCCTTAAGAGCTTAAAAACTGCTTTTGCTTCAGGTCTGCTCTCTGTTTCCTGGTCCCTGAGACACAAGCAAGCCTCACATTCGCACTACCAAGCCTTCCCGCCAGGATGAACTCCTTCCTCAGATACCACCGGCCAAAATAATTTTCTCATTCCTCAAGGTGATTCTCGGGAATTTGACTACCGTGATTTAAAAAAAAAAAAAAAAAAGTAACCAGCTGTGGAGCTGTTTGGTTTGAATATGCTTAGCTCAGGGAGTGGCACTATTAGGAAATATAGCTTTGATGGAGTAAGTGTGTCCTTGTTGGAGTAGGTGTGTCACAGTGGGAGTGGACTTTGAGAGCTTCTGTCTGCCTTCAGATGTAAATGTAAATTCTCAACTCCTCCTGCTCCATGCCTGCCTGGATGCTGCCATGCTCCTGCCTTGATGATAATGGACTGAGCCTCTGAACCTGTAAGCCAGCCCCAATTAAATGTGTCCTTATAAGAGTTGCGTTGGTTACGGTGTCTGCCCACAGCTGTAAGACCCTAAGGCATCAGTGCAGGGGATGGGCAGATCTGGGGTTGAAGATTGACTTCATTACCATTGGCCTGTGAGAAGACAGGCCTCTTCATCCTTCTGGTACCTTTACCTATCTATACCCGAAAAATGTTATTTACCACACAAGACCATGAAAAGCAAACGGATTTCAAAAGCAAATGTTCTATCCATAGAACACCAAGGACGTAGGAACAGTTAGGGAAATGTCGCTTTCTAACACCCTGTCCTAGCAAAGTCTACTTTCAAGTGAGCATTTGTTGAGATTGGGGCATCTGGTTGCTCTTGAAAAAATACATTTTCTTGGTATGATGAAGTAGCCTGCTTATCCTCAATGTAGGTGATCTGAAGTTGGGTGCTTCCTCAATGAGAAGGATGGGGAGACAGAAAAGTTTGATTTAGTGAGAAGCCATGTGTCCCACCACTGTCACCTCAGCCAAACTGCTTCCTCTTTGAGAATCCGCTTGTGACCAGTTTACAGACACTCTGCACTCTGTGTGCTTTTCTTCTTGTCCAGTCCCAAGCCATACCCTTCAGCCAGGGAGACCATCCTTGAGCTTAGCATAACCAAAGTGAAATTCTGTGACTCTTACCCAGGAAGCATTCTCTGATCAGAAAGAGGAGGAAGAAGAGTACATTTCATGCTTTAATTGTATTTAGATCAACTGCGGATAATGTTTTCATTTGCCTGGGCAGCAGAGGAAAAAAAAATGAATACAAAGAAAGGGTCCCAGTGTTTTCCCCTGGCAGACATGTCTATGGAACTTACATGGTAAAATGTAAAAGTCATCTTCCCGATGACTTATCTCAGTTATAAACTTCCATTGTTAACAACAAACATATGTAGTAGATTAAACAATCAAGCAGTGTACCATTTCCCTCCCATATACAGCTAGCACAGTGGAAAGAGTGTTTTCATTAACGGAGTGCTCTCGTGGCTGGTGGTGATGAGTCCACCATGATGTAATGTGCTTCGTGTTGCAGAAAGGTGTGCTTTAAAGACTAACATGGCAAATGCTGTGTTATTTTATCACAATGATTAAGAAAAAAAGGTAGAGGTAGTCGAATCTTTGAGTTCAAGGCCAGCATGATCTACAGAGTGAGTTCCAAAGCTACACAGAGAAACCCTGTCTCAAACAAACAAACAAACAAAGGATGTGGGATCTGAACTAGCGACAGTGGTCTCCAGAGTGACACTGTGCCAGGTTTTGTTGCTGCAGTCCCCCATGTTTTTCTGCTAGTCTGAAAGGCCTAGTAAACCAAGGCTCCTATCCAGCCTGTGGATTCTTCATCACCTATCCAATGAAGCCCTCTTGTGGCCTGAGTCATCTTCCAGTGTGAGCTCGTGGGCTGGCTTATTTTTTGTGAAAGAGCATCAGCTGAAAAACTGGCAGCTAAAAGATGTGGCAGAAGCTACCAAGCAAGGAGCATCCTTAGTTTACTCTCCTTTGCAACACATAATAGCTGCAGTGAGCACTCTTTCCAGGTTCGGTTTCCACCTGCACCTGGTGCCTCACCCCAGGCTCCCTGTCTGTTCAGTCGCTACACACTTAAGATTTCTTGGTTGTTACACTTTATAGTTTTGTTTGGATTTCTCTGAAGTATTCTTTTTCTGGGTAACACATATGCACATCCCAAGAACAAGTCAGAACCACCAACTGGCAAAGTCCCAGGTTTGAGTCATGATGTAATATTCCATATGAATCTCGCCTAAATGGGAAGATTGGGAGAAAAAGGGGGGATGTGTTTGTCCAGAGGCACAGAATGGAGCTGCCAGTTGCATCCTGTCTAGTCCTTTCTGACTGTACAGGCTACAATCTCTATTTGGTGAAGTGAAGATTAAGCTGCATTAGTTCATCTTCTATTGCTACAATAAACAGGGAAAAATCTGGCTTTTAAAACAGGACAGAGGTCTATTCATCTCACAGTCCTGGAGATTTGGGAGCATGGGGTGCTTATCTGCTTGGCTCTGGGAAGGGGGTTTCCTGTTCTATCACAATGTGACAAGGTGTGAAGATGAGAGTGTGTGCAAAAAAGAAAAGTACCTGGTAAGACGGGAAGTCAGAGAGCCAAGGCCCAGGCTTGCTCTTTCTCCTGTTCCTTTTTGCAGAAACTTAGGGGATTCTCTAAGAGTCATATTAACCCTACCCGGGATGAAGACCTAGGACCCCCGGACTTCTACTAGGCCTCATCTCTGAAAGGTTCTAGTGTCTTAGCACAGAACACTGGAAGCTTCTAACACATAAACCTTTGGGGACACAATAAAACCATATCTACAGTAAAACTTAATGTTCATTATTCTGTCAGGCACTAGAGAGTCAAAGCTAGCTCCTCAAATGGATTCAGGCAAGGACCCAACATTACTTTTTAAAAAAAAAAAAAAGGGGGGGGGATATTTTGACTACTTAAAAGTGTGAAAAACAAATTTATAAAACAAAGTAGTCTTTATATCAGCACATATTTTTCTTAAGTTTATATCAAGTATATCCTTACTGTCATGATTCAATGGCAAAAGTCATTAAGTGAACTTACAAATTATAGAATTAATTAGTTGTGCTAAAGTACATCGAAGCAAAGCTAGTTCCCAAAGGATGGGAGTTTCTGAATCACAGCCACTATAAAAATGTTTTATTTTCATCTCAGTGTGATGAATGCCATTATTACTGTTCAAATTTGTTAAATTGAAACACATATAAAAACAAAAACAACACAAAAACCATGGGAAGTGAGTAGCATTCCATTAGTGCCCTCTATGGACCAACTCTGATGCAAGTATTATCAGTCCATTTCAAATATGAACTTTATCAACTTAGCTGATATCACTCACTAATAAGAGGCAGAACTGATGAGGGGAAAAAAAACTGTCTTTCTCCATGGTCCTTTATTAATCTACACACACACACACAAATGTGGATATTTATAACTTGATTATAATTGCTGTGAATTTCTTAAAAGAAGATATGAGAAAACACAACTAGGAATAACTTTCACTAGAGAGAACATTCAAAGCTCTGCACACCTGTAACCGGTTCTGTGACCAAAGAAGAAAACAGATTCGAATACCACTTTGAAGCTTTGGCCTACACAGGCCTACATAGACACCGCATGTCTCTGCCACAGGCATGGTGGAATTACAGCAGGAACTGAACATACTCATTCCAAGCCTCCTGGCTTTCTCTCCTGTTCCTTAGGTGATCCGAGTTACAAAGCACATTTTACAGATTACTTTGCAGTAGAGCTAGTAGTTCTAGCTTGTCTTATCCATCACGAAACTAGGATGTGTCCCTGAACTGTACAAATCCAACGAGAAGCTATTCCCAGATGGAGGCTCACCAGGCCACCTGTGTGGCTGACAGGCCAGAGACCTGGTGCTCAGTGGTGATGGTGATGACTCTATTGTTTCTATAAGGAAACAATGTATCAGCTTGGATACAATGTATCAGCTTGGATACAACTGTTTCTCTCTCAACTGTATGAACATGGTTCTCAATCATTGTGCAGGTTTGCAAAATACCTAATATCCTTTAGCAAACTCCATTGTATCTACTCCGGGAGAAGAATCTGTTGCGGCAGAGAACTCTTCAGGGTAGTATGGGCTAGAGCACACTAGACAAGACTCATGGATCTGTGTGTTCAAAATAAATGGCAGATCACAAGGGCACGTCCACTCAACCCTGCACATTCTAGAAGCCTCTGCAGCATGTACACACAAGTGTGTGTATATTGGGGGTGGGGAGCAATGGATCATATACATACTTGGCAGGCAGTATTATGACTAAAAAGACTTCCAATTTTCAGGTCTACCTAGAAGGCGGCTTGAAAAAAAAGTCAGACTCTTTCCCCAGTATTATGAAATTAGCCAGTCACCTTTCGGCAAAGCTTAGACTACCATTGGAAAGGTTGAGTACCTTAGATACAACCTAGGAAAACTGTTTGAAATTTGAGCTCCTTTAGCCCCCTTTTTGGGAGAAGAAGGACTACTTTGATGTCTTTTCAATGTTGTTACTTCCTTTCTCCTTCTTACCTGGGAGGCCAAAGCAAAGTCTCCAGTTCTGCAGGAGACTTCTCTATGCAGCAGACAAAACAAAGGAGCTGACCCCTCAGGCTTGACTTGGGCCACTTAAGAAATGTTGGCCTGCGCATAAGGCTGCAATGGGGCCGGAAGGCAGCAATATCAGCAAGTCAAATGCTGGCAGAGAGAACCCTGAGCCAGGTCCTGCCCCTGCTACTGAAGGCTACTGACTTAGAGCAAACCTGTCCCCTCCTTGGACCTCTATTCTCCATCCTTGTGAAATCTGCTTCATGAGGTCATTGTTAGGACTGGACTGGGAAAATGAGAAGCAGGAAGCTGAGCAGAAAAACTCAGAAAGGCCACTGGGTTTAGGAGAAGCTTCAGGGGCTCCTTCTCTCTGAGCAGGTACAGTGTCTGAGTAAAGTCTCGGCACTCCATTTTCCTGGGAGAATATTGCTTTGAAAATGACCTCCTGCTCCCATGCCTGCAGCAGGGAATGAATTGCTATCTGCCCTTCCATGCCATGGCTGTACTGACTTTGGCTTCAGATTCATCAAGGTGGGACACCCTACCACTGATTATTTTTGGTAACAGAATGACTGCATTGGATCTAAACAGCAAGTGGAGTGGAACATTCCCCAAGGAGTTAGGGAAGCAGAACGACAAGTGCTTAGCCACAGACAAAGAAATCTGAAGTACACTTTACCTTTATTCTACCCAATCACATTAAGATTCATTTGATTGGGCAGAAAAGATGGCTCAGCTTGCTGCCAAGCTGGACAACCTAAGTTCAGCTCCCAGGACCTGCATGGCAACCGAACCCACTCTCTCAAGTTATTGTCTAATCTGTTTCACAGGTGATGCACATGCTAATGTGGGCACACACACATACTCACACATACACACACAAATGTACATGCACATACACACAAAGATACACACATATACACACAAACATAGACACACATAAACATATATACACAGACACACAAACACATACAAAAAACGTACAGGCACACACAAACACACACATAAACATACATGCACACAAAGACACACAAACACATACTCCTCACACACACACCACACACACATGTAACATTTTTTCAGAGACTCGTTTGACTAGTAGATCAGCTCTTCACAGCCCATAATGGATCAGTTTCAGTTTCACCATCAATTTGGTCTCTGAACTATTTAAGAGACACAATTAGCTTATTTTATTTTTCTTGTCACTTTTGCTTTCAGAGAGAGGGTCTCACTGTGTAGTCTTGATTGGTCTGGAACTTGCAGTGTGGACCAGCTGACTTTTAGCTTGTGGTTATCCTTCCGCCTCTATCTCTTGAGTGCTAGATGATGAGCTCATCCTGGACTCAACCTCAATACTTCAAGAATTACTTTATTTTTAAAGTAATTTTATTTACTTATTTTATTTATTTCTAAAGACAGAGCCACTTTGGGGACTTTGCACAGGAGACCTGCTAGACTTCCACTTGAACACAAGAATGTGTGTCAGATTATTGTGTACTTGACAAACAAGGGGCTTGCTGGCCATCTCTAGTACCATCTAATAGTGCCATCTCTAGTACCACTTACTGGAAAATGGTAAGTTACCTCTAAGATGGTACAGAAACTGAAGACTCACAACATTAGGGGGATGACTCCTTGTCATCCATGTCTGCCTCTTCATTTCAGAGCACACAGAATCCAGATTATGTATTCTCCATTTGAAGAAGAAAGGGGAGTCTTTCAAAGTTTCCTAGCTGGTTTCAGTGTTGAGCTAGCATAGACCTGTGCAACTAACAATGGAGTTCCACTGTCCACACTTCTCCTGGAGAATGGCCTTGCTGGCCACATCTACATTTTGCCCTTTCTTTTGGTTTAGCTCTCCTTCTGGCACTAGCTATGGCTCCAACCCCTCCCTACCTTCATTGGTAAAGGAACCCATGCTGGTGCCCCAGGACTCTTTACCTCAGTCCCTCTTGAAGGCGAGATCCTTACATGTCCTCTAGCTATACTACATGGTAGAACTACACCCAGACCTCCCAGCCACCCAGGTCCACATCATGCCCAGCATCTCCACAAGCTGCAGCTTCCTACCCACAGCTTCCTGGAGGAGTTTCAGGCAGTCACACATGATGCTCCCTTCCCACACCTCTTCCCCCAGTTCATCCTTTGAACCTCAGTAAATCTGTACCCTCTCCCTGAAGCCTCCCCAATACACACCCCAAATGGACCAAGTCGTTCTTCTGCGCCTGTCTGTTGCTGAGACGACCTGCTTCCTCCTTCACCCCGAATATCTTGATTTGGATACTATGTAACTCACCCCCAGTATCCCCAACACCCTGAATGAACTCAGCCTCCCCTAAGATACACATCTGAGGATGTCATGATTGACACAGGACACACAGAGTTGAGAGTCTGGAGCTTGGGGTGTAGAGCAATCTCTATTTCAGCTATAAGCAGTCATATTTTCACAAGCTTTGTTCTTGTTCTTTTAGTGTAAGAGTTATCAGGATACATATTTTATACAGTGAGGCTCTATGTGCAAGGTGTAGAGAGAATCTCTTTTGTACTGTATGGATGCATCACCTGTCAATTAAAAAAAAAATTATTGGCCTATAGGAAATGGTAGAATAGAATGTGGGACTGCCAGCAGACAGAAAGGATTCTGGGATAGAGCCAAGTGTTGGGGGGTTTGCCCTGGGACATGACAGAAGACAGATGAATGAACGCTGAGCTGAGGTGACCGGCCATGTAGCAGAACTTAGATTAGAATAAATGGGATATTAGGTTATGAGCTAGCTGGAGAACAAGTCAAAGCTTACGGTATTTGTAAGGTATGTGTAAATATATTTGAGTCTCAGAGTCCTTATTTCAGGGAACGTATGCATAGGTGGGAATGCTTGAAGTTACATCAAGGAACAAATTAGTGCCCAGGGTCATAAGCACTTTGTGCTGTCTCACCTTTTGTTTAATAATAACTTAGTGGCCAGCATTCAAAACATCAGAAAATTTTGCATGAAAAATCCTGACTTATGGCTTTGGTTGGGACAAATTAGAAGAGGTGACCACATAGATCCCTTATATCCACTGTGACAATGTGCTAAACTAGGCAGATTCAGCCCTTGAGTGGTGGACATATTGGGTGTGCCGTCTTGGCTGAGCAACAGCTCCTCTGTGTCTCTTGTTATCATGACACTGCCCAGCCTCTGAGCCTTTGACCTCCAATCCATGATATTGATTAACATTGTGCTTTATGCATGTTAATTAATATGAGAGCTACCCTGTGCTGTTATGGACACTTAACACCGTGGAGACAGACCTTTTTAAATTGTACCACAGACCAACCTTCCAAGAAAGTCAAATTGCTTTAATACAGTGCATTCAAAAATGCCTTTTAAACAATGTTTTAGTTATTACTGACCTTGCTTCATATAAATTTTTCTTATAAGATTTACTTTCATAAGAGATAGATAGATACATACATACATACATACATACCTATCTATATATGTATAAATATATATATTTATGACAAACTATGGGTCATTTATAGATGCAAACATCATACATTTCTTTAAAATAAGATCTCAAAAAACATAAAAAAACAAGTAACATTTTTGATGAGTTTTTATCATGTTGCATGTCAGAGACATCATTATATAGATTACATTATGATAATATTAAGTCTGATAGCCAGTGAACATAGAGACTCTAAACTTAACAATTTTTGTTTGATCTTTTTATGAAAAAATACTGATTCCATATTAATAATTTTATAGCATATATGTGCATACCAACCTACATCTTAAAACATCTAACCTCATGGCACCATTTATAACAAAATGCATAATCCATTAGTACTGGATTAACATGAGTGACAACTTTACCATTCCTAGAGGAAAACATAGGCTATCTCAACATTGACAAAATATACATATATTTTTGTGGAAAAAAGCCCAGTAACAATGTAAAGCCACTTCTGCATATAGACCAGTTCTTCAATCTTTTTTTTACCATGGTGAATGGCCATGTTACAATTAGAGAAAATTGCATGTTACAGCACATGCCCAGCTCATGGCAGGCATCCAGTTATTGCCAGTCTTCTCCTATGGTGTAAGGCTCTGCTGAATTGCTGAACCCAGAACCTTTAGGCTTCCCCATCACTTGAGGGAAAACATCCAACCAATCAACAAAGCAAACGCAGAATCAGTGCTCAGCAACATCTTTGCTCAGAACATCAAACTTTGAAGACGCTCAGAAATGTGCCGCTCCACCCCCTCACCACACACACACACACACACACACACACACACACACACACACACTATTGCTGACTACAGCGTTGCTTTGTTCACACGGTTCCCTGAATGGCTCAAAGTACACATTCAAATGCAAAGTCCTCACAGCTCTCAGCAGGGTTAGAGAGCAAAACTCCCAAAGCATTCCTTTCTATCTGTTTCAATACTGAACAAAGGCCCCTCAGTCCCAGGAAAGCTACTGCCCTAGGGAAAAAACAAAACAAATAAACAATAATGGCAAAACCCATCTATTTAAGGCAGTGGCGCAAACAGCTGAAGACACCTACTTTCTCTTTTAAGACCTCCTTTCATTTCTTCCTCCTTTGTCCACCTATGCTGTCTACTTTTCCTCAATAGTTCTATTCACCTTGGATTTTGCCATGAATTCCCAGTCAATCAGGTCTGGAAATCCAGCTCAAAATATATGCATGGGCTGAGGGGTTGTGATGGTTTGAATATACATGGCCCAGAGAGTAGCACTATTAGGAGGTGTGGCCTTGGTGGAGAAAGTGTGTCATTGGGGGGTGGCTTTAAGACCCTCCTCCTGTGCTCAGTTCAATGGATGGCTGTGAGCCTCTACTTCTGTATTAGTCAGGTACTGTCAAAGCCTCTCAGGAGACAGCTATATCAGGTTCATATCATCCAGCACTTGCTGGCATCCACAATCGTGTCTAGATTTGAGGATTGAATATGGGAAGGATTCCCAGGTGGAACAGTCTCTGAATTGTCCTTCCTTTAGTCTCTGCTCCATAGTTAGTCTCTACAACTCCTTCCATGGGTATTTTATTCCCCTTTTAAGAAGGAACGAAGTATCCACACTTTGGTCTTCCTTCTTCTTGAGTTTCTTATGGTTTGTGGTTTGAACTTTGTGTATTCCGATCTTCTGGGCTAATATCCACTTATCAGAGAATACATACCATATGATGGGGTTACCTCACTGAGGATGAATTCTCCAATGAAGGAGCTAGAGAAAGGACCCAAGGAGCTGAAGGGTTTGCAGCACCTTAGCATGAACAACAATATGAACTAACTAGTACCCTCAGAGCTCCCAGGGACTAAAACACCAACCAAAGACTATACATATACATATACAAAGACTATACATCTACATATACAGTAGCATATGTATAGCAGAGGATGGCCAAGTTGGTCATCAATGGGAGGAGAGGCCCTTGGCCCTCCCCATGCCCCAGTGTAGGGGAATGCCAGGGCCAGTAAGCAGGAGAGGGTGGGGTGGTGAGCAGGGGGAGGGGAGAGGGAACAGGGATTTGTTTTAGTTTTTGAGTTTTTTTATTTTATTTTATTTTATTTTCATTTTTTTATTTTGGAGGGGAACCTGGGAAAGGCGATATTGTAAATAAAGAAAACATCTAATTTAAAAAAAAAAAAAAAAAAAGGCCCTCCTCCTAGCTGCTTGGAAGTCAGTCTTCTCCTGGCTGCCTTCAGGTCAAGATGGAGACCTCTCAGCTCCTCCAGCACCATGTCTGCCTGCACAGTGCCATGCTTCCCTCCATGAGCCCCAATTAAATGTTTGCCTTTGGTCGAGGTATTTCTTCAAAGCAATAAAAACCCAAACTAAGATAGAAAAGGACAGATTTCTTGTCCCTGTAACTAGAAGCCCAGAGTTGGCTTCAGGACTGACTAGGCTCAAGGCTTGACATGTCCTCCAAACTCCATCTTTCTGCTAGTTCACTTCTGCAAACTGACAAAAGGGGGTTACTTGGCTCCTTTGACTGGAATACTCTTAGCTTAGCACCCTCAATCTGTGCTCATATGTGGCAAAAGGAAGAAGAAAAGATTAATGTCTCTTTTCCAGAGTTTACAAATTCAAGCCAGGAGTTTGTTTGACCCAGTGTGGGCCATGTACCTGTAATTGAGGCAGGTCTAAGACAATAAGTGATCATCAAATCATCAGATCAAATGGAAAGAGGGAGAGGGTCTAACCTGAGGAGAAAGGGCAAAGACACATATGACAGAATTTGGGGGACACCCAAGCCTTCACCTGCACAATGTTGCTTGGTAGCTCCTGACCATAGGGAGGTCCTTTTTTCCTTCTGAATGGCTGATGATCTTGCCACTTGCTTGGACCCACAGACTGCAGCAGAGCAAGCATGCCTGTTCTAAGCCTTGGCCTCTGCTGTCTTTCTTCCCATCTTTTCCCCCTGCTATTCAAACATGCCCAGCGCAGCCCATGGGAAAAAAGAAAGCAGAGCAGAGTGAAGTCAGCCAAGTGTTCTGCCTAAGGCTTCCCTCAGATGCACAGCTGAGTTCAGCTACCAGTCATCTAGGAATGGAGGATAAGCTAGCAGAGAGCAGCCCAAAGAAGGAGAAGCAGCCAGCCAGCCAGCCAGCACATAGACTCAGAGATAGAACACACTGTTACAGTTGTACCCCCTGTGGTTTTAGGATTGGGATATACAGTTACTGTAGCAACAGAAAACTGATAAGTTGTATCTACTGTGCCTTCTGCTCTGCTGCCAGCCAGGTGGCTTACATAGCCCTCAGTTACAAATACAGTTGCAAAGATACTCTGCTGTGGCAAAGTTCACAGTGGATTGATACTATTTATCTTAAATACTTGTTTACAGTGTATGGGGTGTTTTGCCCCCACTAGTTCCTTTTGTGTTTTGTTGGTTGTCTTAGTTAGGGTTACTGTTTCTATGGTGAAGCACCATGACCCAAGCAAGTTGGGAAGAAACAGATTTATTTGGCTTACACTTCCTCATCATTCACTGTACATCACCAGAGGAAGTCAGGACAGGAACTCAAACAGGGCAAGAATCTGGAGACAGGAGCCGATGCAGACAGAGGCCATGGAGGGTGCTGCCGACTGTCGGTCCTCATGACTTACTTAACCTGCTTTCTTACAGAACCGAGAGCCAGACACCCATGAGTGTCATGATCCACAATGAGCAGGCCCTCCCTCACCCCCATCAATAACAAATTAAGAAATGAATTAATGCCACCAGCTTGCTTGCAGCCTGATCTTATAGGGGCATTTTCTTGATTAAGACTACTCCTTTCTGATGACTCTAATGTGTGTCAGGGCACATGGAAGTCCTGAGTATAATGAATACCATTCAAGATGTCTGGGAAATGTTGCTCAAAGTTTTGTTCTCCATGTTTGCTTTATGAATTCACTTGCAATTGAGTTGGTTTTATATTATCTAAGGCAGTGTGTTGAGTGAATACCTAGCCTGTATCCCACTGCTTTGTGATGTAGTACATTCAGGGGCCACATGTGTGGTGGGGGATTGGTAGGCAGTAAAAGAATTCACTAAGTAGAAAGGGACATGTTTAACGAGCATAGTACAATGGGACAAAGCAGTAACAGACGAACTACCTTCTTGGTTTACATGAGTTTTTAATGTGGGGACTGTGCTGTGATAGAACATCCCTACAAAAGCAACCCAAGGGAGGGAGGGGTTTATTTTAGGCCACGGTTCTAAAGCACTGTCCATCATCCAGGGGAAGTCAAGGCAGTTGGAGCTTGTAACAGTGGGTCATACAGCATTCAGTAGGCTGCAAGGCAACAGCTCTTTTATACTTACTGGTAGCTAATTTGATCAGTGTGGGCTTGGTCACATCATCTCCTCCACACTCAGAAGGAACACCACTTTTCTTTACAATGTTATTAAGGCCTTCTTGGAGCAGCCTCCCACAGTAGAAGCCCCTAAAAGGAGCCTGATCCCTCCCCCTCTTTGTGCCTCTCTCTCTCATTCTCTCTCTCTCTCTCTCTCTCTCTCTCTCTCTCTCTCTCTCTCTCGACCTTTTTTCAGCCTGGTCTGGCATGTCTGTTTGGCTGAATGGAACTCCTCATTGACCCTGGTACAAACATGTCCTTTCTTTTTTTCCCATTGCTTTGTGCCAAATTTTGTAACTGTAAGACAATCTACTCCTTCAAAGTGTTTTGGCTGTTTGGGGCTCTTTATTTTCTCACATACATTTTACAGTCACCTTGTTGGGATACAGACACATACACACACACACACACACACACACACACACACAGAGAGTCCAAATTCAGTTCGGAATCTCATTGCTAGTAGAGGTAATTTGGGGGAGAATTTGTGTCCTTAAAAAATGGAATTTTTCACCGGGCAGTGGTGGCACACGCCTTGGGAGCACTTGGGAGGCAGAGGCAGGCGGATTTCTGAGTTCGAGGCCAGCCTGGTCTACAGCGTGAGTTCCAGGACAACCAGCGCTAAACAGAGAAACTCTGTCTCGAAAAACCAAAATAAATAAATAAATAAATGGAATTTTTCTACCTGTGCACAGAATGCAATTCGTCATTTGTTGTATTGTGCTGGCCTTTAAAATGCATCTGAGATTCTGTGCATCTCTCCACATAGTCCAACCTGGTCTAACCAGGTCCAACCTGGCTAAGCTTTTGATCCTCTGGTCTGCATCTCCTCTATGATCCCATCTTTTTCCAGCAGCCAGTGACCCTTTTGAAGTTGACAGTAGTATTGTTTCTCTTACAGCGTTGGCTGTGCCAAGCGCCACATTTTAAGAAGCCTTAGCCCAAATGAATGGAGCAGCAAAGATGATGGCTAGTCTTCTAAAGGAAACTAAATGGAAAAAACGACGGTGGCATTGACCCGGGCCGCGGCTGGGATGAACTTAAGGACTCCTCAGCGGGGCCAGAAGCAGAAGCGCGGGCACGAGGGGCGTGCGCAGACTGCGGAGCCCCGCGGCCAAAGCCGTGAGTGACACCGAGGCAGAGGCAGGAACCTCCGGGCGGGGCCGCGCGTCGTGAGCGCGCGTCGCGGCGCTTCCGGCAGCGGGAGGCGGGCGCCAAGCGGGCCAGAGCGGCGCGGGTGGCGGCCGGGGAGGCGGTGAGTGGCGGGGGGCTGCGGAGCGCGCGCGGGGAGCCGGGGGCGCGCGGGATGGCGCGGTCTCGGGGGCTGCGGGGGACCCGCTAGGGTCCGCTGTGCGCGCTGGGGTATGCCTGGGGCGGGGACCTGCGCCCGGGGACCTCGCGGGTCCTCAGCTCTCGCCTGCGGCTAGGGAGGCCCTAGCGTGGAACTGATCTCGTGGAACTGATGTGAAAGGGGCGCATCACGCACCATGCCACGCGTCCCTAGCCACCGCGTGACGAAACTTGCTGGGTCCAGGCGGCCAAGATGGCTGCCAGGGGACTGTCTCCACGAGGATGCGCGCGCGCTACTGCCAGGTGACCAGGTGGCTCTTAGTACCTGGGACCCGGAGGTCGGCGGGGAGACCACCCGGTGGCCCACCTCCAGCTCTTAGTGTCTTTAAGGAACCGAAGTGTCCCAGGTAGAACCATGGGACCCGCACCCTCAGCTTCCATGTGGTGATCATCTCAGGTCCAACCGCCCCAGAATGACAATGACCACACTGAGGTCTGTACCTCCGGGGTTAGATCTCTGTCTTTCGTGTTCATCCAATGCTGCCAAATCCATAATCCAGATTTGAAAACTGAGGCTCAGAAGTTGAGTAACTTGCTGAAAGTGTCACAGCTGGCCAGGGGGAAAGCCAGGCAATCCG